>APFE031634571.1:16913-58684 GCA_000404065.3 Pinus taeda
TTTGAGTAGTTATTGGAGTCCAAAAATTCTTTAAAATTAATTCAACTATTTCTTGTATATATTAATATGTACACATTATATATCATTATTTGAGATCAATTAATATACATTTAATTTGGTTTTTAGTCTAATGTATTTTACAATGATAAAAATATTATTTTTTGTCACACCTCCACATCATAATAATAATCAAATCAATTTTTTTTAAAATACATTAACATTTCATTTGTCATAGCAATATTACATAAGGTGCAAGTACAAACATATAAAATATTAAGTTCCCCGTTTAAATTCTAGATTTATCTGTTTTAGATTTTAAGAGCCATCATTTATTGGGCTTCATTAATATTAACCGTGCGATGGGAATTCCAACCTCAGCACTCACTAACAGTGTCATTACTATGCATTCATTCCATTAAGTCCATTCTAGCTTACACTCCCACTAAACTTTACATTGGTTTTTGGCATTTAATTCCTACTTAGTCATGGTAACATTACACACGCAGGCTTGTCCTCCCATAGTTGTACATCTGGTCTTTTGTCGCATTGATGGTGGAAGATCTGGGTTCACGATCCTACAATTGGGCTCTTCCCAGAAGGTTACTCAACCCTGTTTGCGAGAGTTATGCCTCATTTTTCTCCTTCTCTCCTTGGTGCCTGTTCTGGTTTGACTTCTTCTCTCACAGGCTTGTTCAGTCTGCTGGCCTGGAGTTTCAATTCAGTTGGAAAGAATTCAGGACCAGGGATATGGAGTTTCCCCCCATGGAGAGTATCCCTAGTAAGTGATGCTTGTGGATGTTTTTTTGTTATGTTTTTTTTTTTGTTTTGCAGTTGATTATCTATTCCCTACAATTTTATCCCTATTCCTAATGTTGTTTGTTGTGCACTATAATTGTAGTAGTAACGGTTGTGGATCCGAGGTCTACAAGCTATTGTCAAATGGTGCTTATGGTTTCCTTTCATGTCTCTGACGCTCGAGGGTTTTCGAGTCAGATTTATCAACGGTCCAGTGCTTGTTTGACAGAGAAGGAATCGTCTGGTTGTTTGAGGCTAAGTGCATCCGCTCTCAAGATTTTTACTAGTTCTTTTATTTTAGTTTTTGAAGCGAAAACGGGATCTTATTCCCTAGTTATTTGTTAATCGTTTCGGGTGAATTCCTACAGTTTTTCAAGAGTTTCATGCATGATTATTTTCCCTGTCCAATCATGGGTTTTCTATGGTTGCGGGGCCTAAGACTATGGCCGCACTGATGTAATTTCTCCATGTTTAAGTTTCTGTGAAAGATTTTCAACTCTCTGGTTTAGACCTGGTAATCTAGTTTGACAGACTTCTTGCAATTCGAAGCCATTTAGGTCTTCTTTTATGCCAAATGGTACTAGTTCCTCTTAAAATGTAAATTTGAACTCTTGTTTGGTGTGTGAATGATTATGCTCGTTATCTTTTAGATTATCAATATTACTCTTGCTCAAATAGTTCTGTACAGTTTTATGTGGCTAGATTTGTTGTGTGAACCACGGGTCAGGGTTCCACTTAATTTTATTGCTTTTCCAATTATGTGGATTTGTGTTAGATTAAAATTGGTATTTGCCTCTGTGGAACGGGGTGTCTACGGTTCTCCATTTGCGATTTAATATCTTGAAGTTTCAGTTAACTTATTTGGGGATTTACTCTGTCGGTGTTTAACACTATGGGGTTTCAATCATGTGTAGGGTTATAAGAAGAATCTTATAGATTTTTGAAATTATTTAACAGTCAACTCCTTTGGTGTGCTAGCCCAGTGTGGCTTTAGTGTAAATACTCTTATAATTCTCCGCTACATCGGTCTTTTTATCGAACCTTGCTTCGGTCGTTTGGGGTTAACACTGTGCTACCTAACCTGTGAAATTAACTCTTTTTCCTCATTTTGGGTACTAGCATTCTCAATAATCTTTCTTTTCTTATCTAAGGAACGTGGGTAGGCCTTCTTGGTCAAATTTCTATTTTCAGTTCTAAAATTTACACAGTCAACTAAGAGATTGTTAACTAGTTCAATACAACAATAGTTCTACTATGATTAATTTTCTGACAATAAAAGACTTGTACAGATAATAATTCTACAACTTGTATATTCTAGAATATAGAGATCCATCAGTTCTGAACAGATATTAACCCTACTGTTAAAGATTTTTAGTACTTAAGGTAACCAGTTTGGTTCCGACCCTATTGTTATTGATTTTCGGTAAATAAAGTACAAATAATAACCCTATTGTTAATATTTTCCAAATATCATTCTGTCATTAAGAGCTCCAGCTACATCTTTTCCATTCATAGTTAAAGACACATATTATAGTTTTGTGCAATAGATTAGTTCTAAGAGGGTACCACTTACCTGAGTTGATTCAAAGGAAAGAACTCCAATGGTAGAGATCACCTTTGTTTTGTGCTACTTGTCAACCTCCTGTCCATGAGATCTATCTTTTAGGGCCAAATCTCCCCCCAAGCTTGCTCGCAAGATCTCTGTCTTCTGCAAGTTTCTCACACACAGTGCTTATTCTATCTCGTCATCACCAGATTTAATAATTTCCCCCTTATTGCATGACATTTCAGCACGGTTTTTCCTCCCCTCACTCCCTTTTCTTTGGGAGAATTTCACAGTTAGGGGAAGTAGGGTTTTTCTAGCAACTGCCTTTTCCAACTTCTTTCCATGAGAAGTCACAAGATTTGTTAATACTCAAATCATTTCCTATCTTCAATAATTAACAATATTATTCAACTCAAACAAATAATAACAATAATTATTCAGTTTGTTCTTACTGTGGTAAAATAAAAATATTTACAGTTTTTTGGGGACATTACATCTACCCTCCCTGAAATCAAACATCGTCCTAATGTTTTCCGGCCACAAACAGCCTTGGATAAGCTTGTTTAATAAGTTGTTCATCTTCCCAGGTGGCCTCATCCAGCCCAAAGTGCTGCCATTGCACTTTAACCTGGGTGATCGCTCATTTCTGTAGCATTACTTCTCTCCGATCAAGTATATTCAATGGCTTGACCAAGAATTCTCCTTCTGTCTCAACTTGAAACACATAATACTTAAGTCAGTTTTCCTTTAACAACGAAATTTATTGGCCTACCTAAGATACTTTCTTACTTGTATGTCATGGCAACTGACTATGTGCTTAGGACCATAAATGTATATTTTTAATACTAACATATGGAAGACATTGTGGACCCGAATATGGCTTGACATGCGAGTTGGTATGCCATCGGCCCAAACCTCGCTAAGATTTGAAATGGTCCACGAAATCGAGGTGCCAGCATGGTGCACCCACTCCATTGTAATGTACTCCTTTTAGCTTGAATCCTCACATACACATGATCTCCTACTTGGTACTCTCTAAAATTTCTCTTCCAATCGGTGAAATTATTTTGCCTATCTTAGGCTACTTTTAAGTTGGATCGTACATTCTTGACCATTTCTTCCATCTCTTTTAACATTTCGGGTTCTAGCATCAGTTTTTCCTCTCGTTTGCCCCAACTGGAGGGTGTGCAGCATTTTCATCCATACAACACTTCAAACAGACTCATCTGCAGAGATGTATGTTAGCCATTGTTGTATGCAAATTCGACCAAGTGCAGATAGTCTTCCCATTTGGATGGTTGTTGCATCACATATGATCTTAGCATATCTTCTACAAACTGATTCACCCATTCTGGTTTTCTGTCGGTCTGAGGATGATAGGCAATACTAAGCTTTAATTGAGTCCTTAACCCCTCAAACAGAGTTCTCCAAAAGACTGATGTAAATTTTACATCACAGTAAGAAATTATAGTTTTTGGTAATCCATGCAGCGTAAAAGTGTTTTGCATAAAAATATTGGCAATCTGTACCTCTCTGAATGTGGACTGTACTGGTATAAAATGGTTTTATTTGCTTAATTTGTCTACCACCACCATGATGGAGTCGTTTTTTCTCTTGGATTTGGGTAATCCTCTTATAAAATCCATAGAAATGGTCTCTCACTTCCACTCGAGAATTGGTAGTTGATGCAATAACCCAGCAGGGTGTTGATGCTCTATTTTGAATTTTTGGCATTCCAAGGAACATATCAAATATTTTGCTACATCTTTTTTCATGCTCGGTCAGTAGTACTCCTTTCGGAGTGTAGAAAACTTCTTTTGGCACCCCGGGTATCCTACATAGGGACCTTTGTGAAATTCATCTAAAATCCAACTTTTAATGTTACTTTGGTTGGGTAGATATAGTCTCTTTTTATAACTCAGCATGCTGGCAACATCCATCACATATCCTTGCTGATATTCATGATTGGTTGGATTTTGAACTTACTATCCTATTTGCTGATAATTTTGATGTTGCTCTACTGCTTTTTTAATCATCTCATTGAAAGTAGTTCACCCCTCTCTGAAAGAAATTTCGTAGAGCCAATGTAGCTTTCGACTTAAAGCATAAGCTACCCGGTTCTCTTTCCCTTCAGATGTTTAATCTTGAAATCAAATCTGCTTAGGAAATATAACAACCTAACTTTCCTAGGATTTAAGGTAGGTTGATTGAAGTAAATAGTCAACCTGTGATGATCCGTCATCAATAGAAACATATTTTCCCATCAGATAGTGGCACCACATCTTTAAAGCATGAATGATAGCTGCCAACTCCAAATCGTAAGTAAAATTTTTTTGCTCGTGCTCGTTTAGTTTCCAGGACTCATAGGCAATTACCTTACCTTCCCACATTAATACTCTTCCTACCCCTTCGTTACTTGCATCTGTGCACACCACATAGTCCTTATCTGGATTTGCTATGCTTAATATATGCGCAGTGGTGAGCAGATGCTTGAGCTATTCAAAACTTTTTTGGCATTTTGTGGTCCATTAAAAGTTTTCCCTCCTTCTGCAGGGAAGTGATAAGATAGGCCACTCTCGAGAATCCTTCCACAAACCGCATATAGTAACCCGCTAATCCCATGAAGGATCTTATATCTGGTACATCCTTTGGTATTGGCCATTCCATTATGGTCCTTATCTTCTTGGGATCCACAGTGATTCCATCTTTAGTGATAATATGTCGCAACTACTGAATTTGTTCCTTAAAGAAATCACACTTGCTATATTTGGCGTAAAATTGACGTTCTCAGAGAGTTTGCAATACCATTATGAGGTGTTCCTTGTGTTCCTCAATATTTCACGAATATATCTGTATATCGTCAATAAAAATTAACACAAATTTGTCTAAATACTGATGAAATATGTTGTTCATTAAGCACATAAAGGCCGCGGGGGCATTGGTGAACCCAAAGGGTAATACCACGAACTCGTAGTGTCCATAGCGAGTTCTAAAGGAAGTTTTGTCTATGTCTTCCTATTTGATCCTGATCTAGTGGTATCCTGATCGTAAATAAATTTTTGAAAATACAGTTTCTTCTTTTACTTGGTCAAAAAGTTCATCAATATGGGGTAAAGGGTACTTATTCTTAATTGTCAATTTATTCAGTTGATGGTAGTCCATGCACATATGAAGGGTTCCATCCTTCTTTTTGATGAAAAACATGGGGGCTCCCCAGGGTGATACACTGGGGCGGATGTAATTTTTATCCAACAGCTCCTGCAATTGCATTTTTAGTTATGTTAGTTCTGGTGTGGTCATACGATAAGGAGCTCGGGACAACAGGGTTGCTCTTGGCACAAATTCATTAGTGAAGTCTATGTCTCTCTTAGGTGGCAGTGTTGGTATCTCTTCAGGGAACACATCTACAAATACTTGAACCACTGGAATACTTTCCAGGGTGGCAGTCTTGTCTTTTGAGTTGGCATGACCAACTTGAATGGCATAAACCTGACATCTTTCCCTAATACACTTTGCCAATTGACAGGCAGTTATTGGCTAAATCTGTACTAGCCTCAAAATACCCCGCATCTCCTACTTTTCTCCTAGTTCATTCTTGTAGCATATAGCTTTTGTTTTACAGTTTATAATGGACCAATATTTTTCCAACTAGTCCATGCCTATCAACATGTCATATGATCCAAGGGAAGTATGTTTATATCTACCATCAAAGGCTAACCTGCTATTTTCAAGGGGCAAGTATTGACCTTGGCTAATACACGTCTCTTTGCCCCTGTTGCCAGCTATACTAGCCAAGGGTTTTTAAAATTGACAGTTTGTAATTTACATTGTTCCACAACCTTTGGAATAACATAGCTTAACGTAGCTCCAAGATCAATTAAAATAGATACAGTATGATGAAAGATCTTACCTTCAAACTCAACCATAGTTGGCTGGTATCCTGCCTGATGATCTTTTAGAGAAGCATTAATTTTTGGTATACTCCAGGCCACGTCGCCTACTATAGATGCTTCATGGATCTGTGAAACCTATTAAGTGCCCTTTCAATGAGGACATTTTTTAACATAATATGGCCCTCCACATCCCCATCGTTGTACTAGAGGTCTTGCTGTCCCTTCGTTATCAATTTTACCAGATTGCTCACTAAATCTGGATTTAGTGGGTGGCTTCAATCTGAGCTGGTTTTTATGTAGATTTCTATTGTTTTTCCCTTTGGGAAATCCTTTTCTAACACTGCCACGATTTCCCTTATTGCCCACAGAAATCATATTACCTTTCTTGTCAGCCCACTTCTTTCCCAAAATTTCTCCCTTCTACTTGCTTTGCTGATAGTATATCTTGGCCTTCCGTATAACCTCATCCATCGTTTTTGGGTTATCAAACTCAATTCTTTCTCTCATCACCAAGGGTAAACTGATGACGAACCACTGTACCTTAGCCTTTTCCTCTCGTATGTAAGGTACATATCATAGTAAAGAGGTAAATCAAGTGATAAAATCATCCATTCTTTGTTTTCCAAGCCGTAGGTTGTGAAATTATTTTGCTTTCTCATCGTAAAATTGTTTAGTCAAATATCTTTCCTTGAAATATTATTGGTACTTCCAAATTATATTTTGTTCACTTACCCCTCATACAATCTTGACCTCCTCCCACAACAATGTGGCCTTCCCTTGCAATTGGAAGATGGCCAGCCACGCTTTGAGGTTGTGACCATATTCCTATAATTGGAAATATATATTCATGTTAATTAGCCACTCTTCGGCTTCCTCATCCAACTCTCCATCGAAGAGTGACAATTTTATTTTCTAAAACTCCGCTTGTAATTTTATCCACTGCCTTTTTGATGTTGGGTGCTCAGATGCATTATCCGATTTCTCCTCTCGATTCACTTCCCCTCCTTCTGTTTCTTCCTGTTCCATGTGGTAGCCTTGTTCTTCTGACACTCGTACCTCTTGAGCTATGGTTTGGCTGGCGTTGATTCTGCTTGTCAGACATGCTTTTCATAATTTTTTCATGTTCCATCGCTAATCTTGCATTGTCCTCCTGTAGGTGGGCCATCTCATTCTTTAATTCCTAAATCGTTTCTAATATTGTGAGATTGGTGTTGCGAGCCTCCTCTCCTAACTACACCCATATCTTAGGATTATTTTTAGGAAATGTTGCAGGTCCTAGGTTAGCCACATTCTTGTGTGGAACACTATCCATTCTCCTCATAATCTACTATTGTTCTGTTTTCCTATTCTTAACAAGTTAGTGGCTTAAAAACAGGTAGAAAACAAAAAGAAAAGCGATAACTAATTGTTCTCACTTAGTATATTTTCCAGAGGCCATATTTTGGTAACCTGGGCTCTACTACGACTTGTCACAGCTCCACATCATAATAAGAATCAAAACAATTGTTTTAAAATACATTAACATTTCATTTTTCGTAGTAAATATTACATTAGGTGTAAGTACAAACATATAAAATATTAAGTTCCCTATTTCAATTCCATATTTATCTGTTTTTGATTTTAAGAGCCATCGTTTATTGGGCTTCATTAGTATTAACCGTGTGATGGGAATTCCAACCACACCACTCGCTGATAGTCTCATTATTATGCATTTATTTTGTCAAGTCCATTCTAGCTTACACTCCCACTAAAATGTACATTGGTTTTTGGCATTGGTTTTGGCATTTAATTCCTGATCTGTCATGGTAATGTGGCATGGGTAAGCTTGCCCTTCTACAACTATACATCTTAGGTCTCTCAACAAATCGACAATGGAAGATCTCAATTCACGATCCTACAATTGGGCTCTTCTCGGAAGGTTAGTCAACCCTGTTTGCAGGAGTTATGGCTCAGTTTCCTCCTTCTCTCCTTGGTGCCTATCTCGGTTCCCCTTCTCCTCTTGTAGGCTTGTTCGGTCTACCGACCTAGAGTTTCAATCTGGTTGGAAAGAATTCAGGAGCAGGGATATGGGGTTTCCCTCCGTGGTGTGTATCCCTAGTAAGTGATGCTTGTGGATGTATTTCTGTTATGTTTTTCTTTTGTTTTGCAGTTCATTTTCTATTCCCTGCAATTTTAGCCCTGTTGCTAACATAGCTTGTCGTGCACTCTAACTGTAGGAGTAACGGTTGCGGATCCGAGGTCTACAAGCTATTTTCAAGTGGTGCTTATGATTTCCTTTGATGTCTCTGATGCTGATGGTTTTCAGGTAAGATTTATTAACAACCTGGTGCTTGTTCCATAGAGAAGGAACCATTTGGTTGCTTGAGGCTAAGTGCATCAACTCTCAAGTGTTTTACTAGTTCTTTTATTTTAGTTTTTGAAGCGAAAATGGGATCTTATTACCCAGTTATTTGTTAATCATTCCAGGCAAATGCCTGCAATTGTTCAAGAGTTGTATGCATGATTATTTTCCTTGCCCAATCGAGGGTATTCTATCCGACTGCGGGGCCTGAGACTATGGTCGTGCCGGCATAATTTCTCCATGTTTAAGTTTTTGTGAAAGATTTTCGACTCTCTGGTTTAGACCTACTAATATAGTTGGACATACTTCATGGAATTCAAAGCCATTTAGGTCTTCTTTTATGCCAAAAGTAACTAGTTCCTCTTGAAATGTACATTTGAACTCTTGTTCAATGTGTGAATGATTATGCTCGGTATCCTTTAAATTATCAATATTACTCTTGCTCAAATAGTTCTATATAGGATTATGTGCCTATATTTGTTGTGTGAACCACAGGTCGAGGTTCCACTTATTTTTATTTCTTTTCCAATTATGCGGCTCTGTGTTAGATTAAAATTGGTATTTGCCTCCATGGAACGGGGTGTCTTTGGTTCTCTGTTTTCAATTTAATATCATGAAGTTTTAGTTAACTTATTTAGGGATTTACTCTATCAGTGTTTAACACTATGGGGTTTCAATCCTGTGTAGGGTTATAAGAAGAATGTTACAGAGTTTTGAACTTATTTAATAGTCAACTCCTTTGGTGTGCTAGCCCAGTGCATCTTTAATGTAAATACTCTTGTAATTCTCTACTACATCATTCTTTTTATCGAACCTTGCTTCGGCACTTTGGAGTTTTACACTGTGTTACCTAACCTGTGAAATTAACTCTTTTTCCTCACTTTGGGTACTAGCATTCTTATTGATATTTCTTTTCTTATCTAAGGAGTGTGGGCAAGCCTTCTTAGTCAAATTTTTGTTTTTAGTTCTAAAATTTACATAGTCAACTAAGAGATTGTTAACCAGTTCAATACAGCAATAGTTCTACTATGATCAATTTTCCAACAATAAAAGACTTGTACAAATAATAATTCTATAACTTGTATATTCCATAATATAGAGATCCACCAGTTCTGAACAGATATTAACCCTACTGTTAAAGATTTCTAGCACTTAAGGTAACCAGTTTGGTTCCGACCCTACTGTTATTGATTTCTGGTAAATAAAGTACAATTAATAACCCTATTGTTAATATTTTCCAAATATCATTTCGGCGTTAAGAACTCGAGCTACATCTTTTCCATTCACAGTTAAAGACACATAATATAGTTTTGTGCAACAAATTAGTTCCAAGAGGGTACCACTTGCCTGAGTTGATTCAAAGGAAAGAACTCCATTGGTAGAGGTCACCTTTGTTTTATGTTGCTTGTCAACCTCCCGTCCGTGAGATATGTCTTTCAGGACCAAATCTCCCCCAAAGCTTGCTTGCAAGACCTTTGTCTTCTGCAAGTTTCTTGCACACAGAGCTTATGCTATCTAGTCATCACCAAACTTAGCAATTTCCCCCTTACCACCAGACATTTCAGCATGGTTTTTCCTCCCCTCACTCCCTTTTCTTTGGGAGTATTTCACAGTTATGGGAGGCAGTTAGGGTTTTTCCGGCAACTTCCTTTCCTAACTTCTTTCCATCAGAAGTCACAAGATCTGCTAATACTCAAATCATTTCCTATCTCCAATAATTAACAATATTATTCAACTCAAACAAATAATAAAAATAATTATTCAGTTTGTTCTTATTGTGGTAAAATTAAAATATTTATAGTTTTCTGGGGACATTACACCTCCCCTCCCTGAAATCAAACATCGTCTCGATGTTTTCCGTCCACAAACACCCCTAAACCTATGACCTATCATGATTCAATCTAGGATGCCCTATATGCCCATGTGAAGATACCCTAGAACATATGATGAAATCCTTATGTATAATGAAAGCTTAAGTTGATGTCTAAATATGCTCTTACTACAATATTCCTTAATAAGAACACTTGCATTGAAACCTTGATTTTGGAAATCCTAACATTACCCTAGAAAACCCTAAATCCAACCATAAGAACGCTAACACGAATTATGCCCTTGTTCCATGAAGGAACTAGTCATTTTGTGTTGTCATGAAAAATAAGTAGATGAAGGAGGAAAAAATAAAATTGTTATCTTTAGAAGTCACATCTTGAAATGAAACCTACATCATCTTTTAGAGGAAATTTGTAGCTTTCCAATAAGTATTCATTTCCCCCTAACTCTCAAGCAATTCAGAGAAATTTACTTTTGAATTTTACATGTTGAAATAAAAAGTCTGCTAGTCGACTTATGTAGGATAACGCACCATTTCAACAGAGATGTCCCTTCAATTGGAAAACAACTATATATATAAGGTGCGTTCTCCCATTTTTGAAAAATAATTTGGTGATATTATCTGAATTCCATAGAGAAAACACAAGGAAAAAGAAGCAAGACACAAGAATTTTAAAAGAAAGGAGTCGAGTCTTCTTTCGAGAAATGTTATCTCTATTTGAGGGAAGATTATTTTTTAGTAACTAGCCATAGACATTTGAAGAAAAATAATTTTTTTTTTTGTATATATTTCTTGATGGTTAGGCAGATCCAAGAGGATGCAGAGGACTAGACTGGGTGAGTTTTTTGGTGTGCGATATCTTCATTATAGGGTTGCAGAGGAAAGTTGTGCTAGCAACATATTCTGAGGACTATTTTGAGGGCCATTGGGCCTACTAAAGGTATCCCCCTCATGCCTTAACTTCTAGAGAAGAATACACAGGCAAAAATAGTGTGGACATGTGTGAAATCGCCTACAAACTTTCAAACTTGTGGAAATTAGAAGAGCATATTAGGAATTTTTATTTCTAGAATCAGGCATTATCACTCCTCTTGAATAACAGACTTGTTGATACCACTTCCTGAGGACCTCATTTTTTTTGGAACCAACAAGCAGAGTTTTATATATACTTATGGTATACATTCCTTGAATCATTATTGAGAAGTATAAAACACTTATAAAATTGTTGAAGCAACTTATTAACATCTAGTTGGTGCATACTTGTGACCGTTGTTGAAGCATCTATTGTAGCAGCTTTAGAAGCAAGTTTTGAAGAATGCATCATTTTTGCAAACTTGTTATTCACATCCTTGAAGACCATCGTTGAAATCTTGGAAAATTCTTGGGGAAAGTTATTGAAACATTGAGGCATTAGGAAGACCTATAGAATCTAATCTCAAAGGTATTCTTGGAGACCTTAATCCATGATTGAAATCTTCATGGAGTAACATTGGAGAGGTTTGTTTAGGTATCATGAAAAGTCTTGGTGTCCACTGCCGAAGAGGTTGATAACGATGCTTATCCAAAGCTTAGAAAAGAAAGATGGGCAGGTACTATATTAATTATCTTGTGGATCACATTCTTCCATTGACATAAGCTTCACTACAGAATTAGTCGTAAGTATGAGCCACGTAACTCATAGCAATCGTCCAATCGTTGCACTTTCTATTTATATAACAGTTCAGTGAGCTCGAAATGAAACAAAATAAAGGCAGAAGAGCTAAAATTGGAATATATTATGTCACCTAACAAACTGAAGTAGAAGATGCTTGGAGGCAAAGCATAGCAATACTCAACAAACAAATAAATCCGATGGATTTCCTATGTTAGAAAACTAAAGCTATATGGCTGGGATGAAAAAATTATGTAGGTTACAAATTAATTTGGTTTGGATTAAATTCAAAATTAAAAGGGCTAATGCACACTATCCTCACTATCTTTTTAAATAGCCAAAAACAAAATTGAGTTTATTTTTTATTTTTTTCACTTCTTCATTCTCTATCCCACCCTTTTTTCTTCTCTCCCCTTTCTTGATCACCTTCTCCTCCTTCTTTATCTTCTATTTTCATGTCTCCTTTTCTATCTTTCTTTCTCTTCCTTTACTTTCTATCTCTCTATATCCATTTACCTCTCTCTCTCTCTCTCTCTCTCTCTCTCTCTCTCTCTTTATATGTATTTTCTTCCCTATCTCTCCTCCCCTCTTTGCCCCTCACACTACTTCTTTCAGTCTCTCTTTTCGTCCCTCTGCATATTTCTTCCTTCCATCATTGCCTCGATCTCTCTCCCTCCCACTCCCTCTCCCTTACTCCCTCACTATCTCTATCCCTCTTTCCCCAATCGCTTTATCAGTCTTTTCACCTCTTTGTCTATATCTCTCTCCCTCCCTCTCCCTCACCCCTCTAGGTCTATCTATTTGTCCCTCCTTGTCGTCTTATATGTCTCTTTGTCTCATCACTCCTCTCTCTCTCTTTCCCTCTCCCCCCATCTCTCCCTCTCTTTCTCTATCTCTTCTCCCTCCCCTTTCTTAGTATTCCTCTCTCTTCCCCCTTGAGTTTCTCTATACCTCCTTATCTCCTTCTCTCTCTCTCTATCACCACCTCTCTCTCTCTCTCTCTCTTTGTCTTCATCCCTCTTTGTGTCCACCTCTCTCTTCTTCCACTTTTTCTCCCTCACTCTCCTCTCTCATCCTCCCTCCCATCCTCTCTCGACCCCCCTCCCATCCTCTCTCTCCTCCATCTATGTCACCTTCCCTCTCTCTCTTTCTCTCCCCAATGCTCTATCTCTATATTTCCATTTATATATTTGTCTTTTTCATGTGATTTACGCTGAAGCTCTTCTTATAACAAGATTTGATCCTTCTTGGTGCTTGGTAGATTGCGCATCTAGACTTAGTGTAATTTTTGGAGTTGTCTTTAGTGCACTTTTTGAAATCTTGATTTGTGTTAATTAAAGTGGTTTTTTGGTTGTATATATGGATTGAGCACCCTAAAAACCCCTTAGAGTACTTTGATTGTGCAGGGGTTACCCATCAAGCTTGTGATCTCAAAATGTCTAAAAACAACTCACTTTTGAATAGGTATTTCCATATGAATACCAAGCCATGGTTTCTCATAAAACTCCAACAACTTGATCAAGTCAGATTTATCTTAAATTAAGAAAAATGGTAATAGTAATATAAATTAAAATTTTTACTTTTATTATTTAATTTTGAAGTTATTTTTATTTAACATATAATAATTATTTTTTTTTTATTTTTAACTAAGTCAAAAAATATTTGCATAACATTGGTATATGTGAAGAGTGATCACAAAAACAAATAAACCTATCAACACAATGGATGTAAAACTAATTTTATAATACTTATAATTAAAATTATATATAATATATATATAATATATATTATTATTTTTTTATAATAAATATTAATTTTTCAATTACAAAAATATTTATATTTTAAAAGAAAGACATCAAATGGCCGGTCACTTTTAAGGCGGAAAATGGTCACAATCAAATGGCGAGCCGACGACCGTCGGACTTGACAGACCACCGGAAAGCGTGGAATAAACGGCACTCATACCCCAGAAAAATTTTGTGGTCATCGTTGATTCGGTGTCATTCGTTTAGCAATCCAGAGGTAGATATTTGTCCTTAAAAAAACTCTTGCCAAATGTTGTTTATTTAATGTTTTAGTTTTCGCTTTAGAATTTCAAAACATACTTATTTTTCGATGGTTTTCAAGTTTTTATTTAAATATATATGATGGACAAATTACTCACAAATTTATCCATCAAATTTCATCCCTGCCTATCGTTAATAGCCGATATTTCTACTAAATCTAATAGTTGAAAATACAAATTTCTACCCTTCATACCGATTTTTTAAGATAACATTTACGAGAAAAATTATCTTAAAAAATCTAATAGTTATTGGCTAAAAATGCTTGACTACATCGTTTTACCTTTACTGTCACTATACCACGTGCATGGCGTTCTAAATGTATCTCGTCTTCCTGCATCGGAGAAAGACACTCCCAATTTCCAATGTTCCATCAATGACATTAAATGCCAAAATCCTGGGAAGGTGATGTTCATCGCATGCAGCGTATCTTTTTGAGTACGGAAAACCTATATTATATTCATAAAAATAAGAGATCATCATACATCATCCCACGGTTATGATAAACTTATAGTGGACCCGGATATGGCATGCAAGTTTATGAGAGATATCATATTCCGATCACAAAAAAATATAGAAACTGAACTAAATCTGACAGTACATAATAGAGGTAGTGTATGGAACAGCAATAGTAAGCAGGATAAGAACTTCAAGTGTTGAGCAGAATAAGAAAACATGGGAAAACATAAACAGGGTACCTGATCTATACTAGAGATAAATAGATTAAGTATCTGAGAAAATGAAGTCTTGAATATGGTGCCGAACATCTCATACTGATATGTTCATTTTCCAGAATTTGTTTGGTGAAAAAAAGTCTTTTTTTGAAAGAACATCAGCCATTTTATTTTTTTCTCTATTTATATGGTGAATATTATAGCCCTTTTGAGATTTCCAGATAAAATCTATTCTGGTCAGCCACCTCTAAAGATTGTGGATTTTTATGGAGTGAATGGACTTTCCATAATCAATTATGACCCTGGAATCAGGGAAAATATATAGTCCCTGGATGTTTAGATAGTCACAAAACTTTAAGAGTCCTGCCAAAGCCACTGCTTCGTTGTTTGTCCCTTTGCTTCCATGCCAAGAAATATCGATATGTTGGTTCTCCCATGGAATAATAAAGACCTCATATGCACAAAATCCATTTTGAGCTGCCCATCCAAGTATGCATGAGGAACAAATATGGGGTCCAAGGCAAAGCACTAGGAGAAATGTGTTTAAAAACAGTAATATGATTTTCCTTGCTGTTTTGAAAGAGGGCCATGTTCCTTCATTTCCATATAGCCCATAAGGTAAGCAGCTAAATAGACCTCATATTGCACCACAATTCAAAGGCTTCCTTAAAAGAGAGAAAAGAAATCCTATTGAATCCAAAATAGTCAGCAAGACACTTCCATATCCCCACAGCTTAGGAAAATGTAATAATTGATTTCTTCATTCGATTTACAGATAGGACAGATAGCAGACCAGTTGCAATTCCTTTTTTTTAAGGTTATCCCACGTTAGATTTAGATTTTCAGCTACGTTGCCGAGGACTGTGGGAGACCGTGGGATTCGACAGACGAAAGCGTGGAACGTTGGAAGAGATGGCAATAGGATTTTTTTTAAGTGAAGAAACCTTGCGTTGAGTAGCTTTCAAGATTGGGCCATTATTTTTTAAGAAGAAAAATCGTGATTTTTTATATTAAGATAATATAAAGAGCATGTTACATATAAAGGTCCTATATAGTAGAGCTTTCAAGCATATATGGTTCTCAATAGGATCAGAAGAAATGGCACTCTGTACAGACAAATTTGTAGTCATAATTGTGGTTCGTTCAACACGATGGAGCTTTTTATAAATAGATTTTGTTATAAAAAAGATTTCAAATACTACCGAACCAAATTTTATGTAATCTCTTACCGTAGAAATTTTATGTAATTTCTACTAAATCTAGTAGTGTTGAACTAAAATGCGAAGAGAGAAAATTCTCAGTTTTGTTTTTATATTACTAAGGGTGTAGTGGAAGCCAGCCATTTAGAAGGATAGTATTCGTTAGCCCCTTTGATTTGGCGTTTATTCCAAATCAATTTGTCCACCTACATAATTTTTCATGCCAACCATATACTCTTAGTATTCTGAAATAGGAAATCCGTCGGATTTATATTCCAATTCTAACTTTTCTGCATTTATTTTATTTCATGTGCTGGTCGCTGTGGACTGTTATGCAATTATAGAAATGGCAGAGATTGGATAATCGCTATGAGTTCTGTGGCTCATACATGGGACACGCATACAACTTCTGTAGCAGAGCTTATTTCTTTTAAAAGTAAAAGGGGTGCAACAGCTGGGAAGAAGTTCATATATATATTATTATCATCACGTCATAGTTACATCATCATTATATCATGGTTATGTCAACCGACAACAATGTATCAGTGTATTAGCAGCCCATCAATCTGAGTTGAAAAATCATTAATAAACTGTCCCAGCCACCCTGCAGAGCTGATATATCATCAATTAATCAAACTTGAATAGAAAAATTATTAAGAAACCATTCCAACCAGCCTGCAGAGCTTATCTCATTGGAATAACGCGATCGACGTGATGATTAATTTGGTACCTCTCATCTTTTCTTTTTTTAAAGCTTTGGATAAGAGTTGGTATGTCTTCAGCGTGTTCCGAATATTTTAAGAAAGATTGGGCTTATCTTTATTTACATAATTTTTTTAACCATACGTTCGACTTTTGCGACTTACACAATCACTTGTTTCGATTCTGAAAGATGAATTCATACTCCGTCCCACAAAATAGCACTATGTAAGACCAATAGGAGGAGGCTCGCATTTGTTTAGTTTTAATTAGTTAGGTTTAGAATTTATAAATAAATAAATAAATAAAATTTTTTATTATTGTAAAGATTTTTTTTTTATAGATTTTTTTATTTTTATTTTTAATTGACGGTTCAGATTGATTTTCGAAAGTGGATTGTTTTCGCCTGAATGCTTATCAATGGCTATAGTTTGTTAGAGATGGTTTGGTTGCATTGATTTTTAATAAATAAATAAAAATTGATGTCTGAAAGCCTTCACCTATTTCTCATGAATTTTCAAAATACAGTGAAATTTTCAAAACATACATAATTATAAAAAAATTGCCTTATATATTGTTATATATAAGATTTTTCGGGGTAAATCACATTTAGAAAAAACCTTTGCCGAGGCTTTTCGAACCAACCAGTGTGGTTCATCGTCAGTGGTTGTAAATGATAGAAACTCTTCAATGGTAGATACAAATGAAACCTTTGGCTATATCTATCACATCAATATTTTTAATGTGGTTGTACTAGTTAGCTTTTGTTTTTAACCGAAATCATGTTATGATTACTGATAATGATGATTAACTTTTACTAAGACTTATGAGTATTGATGATGACTATTAACATTCATTGAACCTTATATAATTTGTACAAAACCTAGCTATTTGTAATAAAAAATTTGACATTTTATTTTTATATTAAAAGGAGAAAAATAAAATTGTTTTCCATAATTTTGTTGAATTAAAAGATGAAACTTCTTATTCATGCTTATTCTTTTTACTTTTTATATTAAAAGGATAAATTCATGTCATAATCTCTAAATTGTAAAAATATTTATTAAAAATTAATTTTAATTTTTGACATAATTAAATGGTAAAAAACAATAATTTGAGTATAAATTTATAAATAAATAAATTTAAAATGAATTTATGTTATTCATGTATATATAACTAGGACAACCACAGTTACCAATGTGGTTGATATAGACGGATGAATCATATATACAATCACATTTTCTTTAACACCCTTCTATTGCATCATATTTACTTTTATTTTCACTAAGTTTATGCAGAACTTAGAAACTTTTAAGTTCACTTAACATGTTCGTTAAGAAGTTAAGGCTAGAAAAGCCAAGTATCATGACATCTTTTGTTTAAAGAAATTAAATAGTGTTAATTGAAAAAAAAACTAAATACAAAACAAATATAACAACCCCTTGAACAGTAAGAAAAGGTTGCCACTACTTTTCCCCAAAAAAGAAAAGGAAAGGGCAGCAAAGGGGCTGTAGGAAATTTTCCTTGAGCTCGATTGGTATTTGAACAGTAAGAAAAGGTTGCCACCACTTTTCCCCAAAAAAGAAAAGGAAAGGGCAGCAAAGGGGCTCTAGGAATTTTTCCTTGAGCTGGGTTGTAATACCAGTGAGAATATTTCAATTATGGAAAACAATTGAATGGGTATGCAACTTGAGGCTGGACATTAGTCCTGATGCCAAAGATACACGACTGATTTTATTCAAACTGTTAGGAGTAGGAAGTGCTCAGTGGGGGACCTTGGATGTGATTGCCAAGTCCATTGCTCGGTGGTGAAACCTTCCAGAAACACTATTGATTCCACAGTATAAATAAATTGGAACAAATAAGTACCAAAAAGATTATATTTATTATTGATAGTTTAATGATGTATCACTAGGAGTAATGATTTTGTTTTCTTCAGTCTTTAAACTAGGTACTGCTAGTTATGGATAATATCTTATATACTATGATTATATTCACAAAAGAGAAGGATTGATTCCACAATTTTTCTCAAGTGTTATGCTATGATCGAATGTGAACCATACAATATTATAATCCTTTAAACCCTACTAATATATGGCTGTATTATAGACAAATGAAATAATAGTAGAGTTATAATCACTGCCTAGACTCTATTAACTGTACATGTTTTTGGAATGGAAACAACTAAAATTATCTATACAGTTAAGTACAGAATCACCAAGAAAGAAATAAACAAAGCAAGGCCAACAACCTGAATGTACAAACTTTCGACTATAAAACGAGAACGAAATCAGATTCAATATATACCCTGACTTAACATATATCCTAGTTTCATCATTCACGCAAGACTCATTACAATTACGACATTTTCTTATTCATTAACATGATTATCGCCCATCAAAAATAAAGAGTAAGACCATTAATGTATAAACTAAAATTATTTAAGAACTATAACCAACAGTAAATATTTCTTTGTTCAAAATTCTTGGCATAACCGTCTCCATTCAATATACATGATAAACTAAGGTATGAATATATTCATATATATATATGTATATCTGTTCATATACCTGGCTTTTCCATGACATGAGTCGAGACTTGGCAAGGGTTATCCAGGAAACCCCAACAAACATTCAATACAACCAAAAAAAAAAGAAAATAAACAGAGTACCACTGAAGGGAAACATATACCATAAGACAATATCTATAAATAAACTCCGTTCGAAGCATTCAAAATTTACAGTAAAGTTCAAGCAGCCAAGTTGAGAATCCAAATCGGCCACAACCAAATGACATTCCCATCATTCCTTAAACATTTTAGAATACCGGGATATGTTGAGGGTTTGGTCGTGTCGAGAGCCAGCAAATCGTGCCAAGAGCTAGCAAACCTTCCCACCCTCGAACAAAAAATTGAATCTAGCTCAACAGTCAAAGCATGTTGTCAATTCAAGAATTTCAACCAAGTGGTAAATAGCAAAGGACTGTCGTATTAGTTCTGGCGTAGTTCCTCTGCAAAGTTTCATTAACTTTGGGAAGAGGGTCAAGCCATTACCTGTAAACCCAACATAAAAACTAATTAGTGGTTCGATGCAGGGAAGATTAAACCTGCAAAAGACACTTAAACACCTATGGTAATGATATCTGTACCTGGAAGGAATGATGCGATCGTTGGAGCATTGCATACCTGAAAGGCAATATTAGAATGTCAAAACACAGCTTCTCAGAGGAAAAAAAGCATAAAGCATAATGTTCGTATTAATTCCTGATTAGAGAAAACCTGGGTTTTGTGGCAAAAGGGTATCATTGTTCGACCACTGGGGTTGAGGGAAGAACCAAGACCATCCATCTGAATATGCCTACAACAAACATTGTTGTCACTCACAATGAGAAGGAACAAGGATAAATACGAATACAGGCTATGTTGCACGAGTTCCCGAACCCGGGGGTGGGGTTCTCGAACCCGTCCTGGGTTCTCGAACCCAAGTACCGGATTCTTGTATGGGTGCTTCTGAGAAGAACCCATAAGAACCGAGTTCTTCTATGAAGAACCAGGTTCTCCTATGAAGAACCGGGTTCTCCATTAAAAAAATTTGGGTTCTTTTGTCTTGACAAGTATGAAGAACCCTGATGATGGGTACTTGGAACCCCAAAATCGGGCTCGAGTTCATTTTAGTTTTTATTTTTAAATTTTTAATTAATTTAATGGGCTTCCCCTAATATTCCAAGTAGCTAATTCTGCATCTTTTGAGAGGAATTTGAGTACTTATGCCTTTATCCATTCGGTAAAGAGAAATAGGTTGAGCTCAAAGAAGGCAGAGAACTTAGTTTACATTCATAGCACACTTTGTTTCATATCTCAAAAAGATCTTGGTTACAAGGAGGGTCCTTTCAATAGATGGGACCAATACACAAATGATGCTATCTGTGTGGGCAAGGAGATACAACCAAATGGCCTTATTGAGCTACCTCTAGTTGCTATGGATGAAAAAGAGCCTCAAGATGAGAGTGATTCCTACTTGGAGAGCATGCTAATTGAAGATCTGAGTGATGTTGATGACATGGATTGAGGAAGCCATTGTTCACTATTAGCTATTTTTATTTTAGTATTTTAAAATTTCCTAGTTTTTGTTTAGAGATGCCTTAAGGCAAATTTTGAATGTAGAATGATAATGGACATATATCATGATTCTTATTAATATGTAAACTCCAATTTGCACTTGATATAACATTAGAAATTTTGAAATTTCATTATGAATGTTGAATGTTCAATGATGTGCATGTTTAAATATTTAAAGTTTAAATCATAAGTATTTTAGTTTTCTTGTTGAAAGTTGAAAAATATACAAATTCACTTATATTATAAATTTATAAAATATAATATTATATATATATATATAAATTATAAATATACCCCGATGAACCCACGCACCCTGTTTCAGAAAATGACGTCCCCGTCCCTGTCCCCGTACCCGTCCCCGTCCCCGTACCCACGTTTCCTGGCAATAGAATACAGGAAAATATTGTATCATTGGTTAGCTTACCTCATCGCCGTAATGTTCTGAAGGTGATAGCCATTATTTTCCAGAACCGTAGGATGGCACGCAGATGTAGAGGTAGAAACCCCCATTATTTTCCATAACCGTAGAATGGCACACGGATGCATTCAACCCTTCTCGCCACCAGCAGAGCGAAATGGAGCAGAAAGGTAAGGTTAGGGTTTTACATCGTGAATGGTTAGATTTCCCATGTCTGAGCTACCCTATACTGACCAGACTCGGCATTCAAACCCTTCCACTTTTGCATTAATCAAACCAGGCGGGAGAGTCATCACCTCTACCAAGGTGAGGATAGATGGGACTCATCTACGACTTCTGGCAAATAGCTATGCAGATGGACCCAGAGTATAATAAATCCAAATCCTTAATACGTGCCAGTTCATTTCTTATTAATTATTCAATTAAAAATCAAATAAGCAATGTATTCCATAAGGTAAGGTTGATAGATTAACTCTCGTACATAAGGTAAGGTTGATAGATTAACTCTCGTAATTAAGGAAGGAATTTTTTTATTTTTTTTCGTTGTGTTACATTTTTTTAATCTGGTTGATATACACGGATAGGATTAGATCAACCACATTAATAATTATTATGCGTATTTTTTTAAAAACCAACTATTTATGATTATTAATAATTATATAAATATAACAACAATATTCTTATATATTTATATATTTATATATTTATGATTATTATTTAATATTATTATAATAATATTTTTTTTGTGTAAGCTTGGTAGTTCTCCCTTTTCTATTAATATTTCATAAACATATAGTCAATTGTTTTCAAAATTTTGTTGGTGGCCTCAACCTGCCTGCAGGAAACCAGGTCTGCTAACCACCTATTTGCATAAAAAATTGTCCAAAATTTAAATAGGGAATTTCTTATCATTCAAGCTACATTGGCTACCTTATCTTCTATATGATTCATACTTAAAAAGTAAATGCCAATCGACATAATCACAAACTTTGACTAACTAGACTTCTGCTTCATTCATCTGTGGAATCGACTGGGGTTGGGGCTTTCACACTCGACCCAGGTGCTTCACTTTGCATCATTCTCTGGAGTTGTTGTTTAATTCTATTCAAGCAGAGGTTGTTACGATATTGCTACATTTGAACTGACTGAATCTCCTTCTGGAGATCCTTTAGGCTTGGTTACTGTCCTCCTCTGCTTCTTCTCTTTCCTTGTAAGTGGTCATTTCTTTAGCTATGATGTTGTTCATAACCCAATATTGTTGGATGGTCTTCTAAAACAATGTTTGGCGATCTTAGGTATGGCCTGGATCCTTAATTATTGTCTTCCATTCTTCTCCCTGAATTTATTTGTTCTCGATTTTGGCATTTAACTCTCTTTCCCATTCAGAAATGACTGCTTTCACTTCAGCTAGGGTTCTTACATAGTAGGCATTGATGAGATTCTGCATACTTTCTTGTCCTGTTTTCCTTCCTCTTTTCCTTAGAGGTTTGCTTGTGGATGGCTCCAGGCCTTTCATTTCTTTATCCATCTTTCATGTTCATATATTCCCTTTCCTTCCCTGTTGTCTTCCGTCCTTAGCCATCATTGTCTACTCTCTACTCTTACAATTCCTGCACTCGTGGACTAGGATTTGATGAATGCTGGCTTGATGCAAATTCCGTTGCATTGGGGCCTTCTGAACATTGGCGTTTACGCTACCTATAATGTAAACCAGAATTAATACATTACAAGCCAGAATAACGTTATCCTTAGTATACATATAATCTTTTATGATCTGATTTTTGGCCTTTGTTTTCTCAAATTTCCCCATATTCATGTTTTTATTTATGGTATGAGAATTGTCCTTTTTACCTCTCAATTTCCCAATTTTCTTCTCCTTAGTTTTAGGTTGAAACTGCTCTCATGCAATCTCTGTCCTCCACTCTATGCCATCTCTGTTGTTCATTCCCCATATGACTCCCAGGGGCCCCTCTCTACCCTCATAGGCTAGCAAGATAGGGAAAGTTCCTCTGTCTTCATGGTTGCCACACTTTGGTAGTTAGTTTTCCCCCAACAAAACCCCTCAAAACCTCCCTGAGCCTCAAACATCCTACGCTATGAACCTTACCCTCGGGCCTCCCAATGGTCTTTTTGTCCTAGATTTTACTACCCTTGAGAGCAAGAAATTGCTTTTTCCTATCCCATAGATTTAAAGTTCTTTCCCCAAGCTGCGAGATTCCTAACCTTCTCCAGGAAATCCCCCCATGGATGCTTTCCCAAATTTGTGTTTTAGCTTTCACCCCTCCTTGGCCCAAGGGCCAGCTGCTTCCCCAACGTCTCCAAACAAATTCCAGGTCTTGCAGTGACCTTAATCTGAGAGGGTGTGCACAGTCAAACAGGCCAGAGGTTGCACCAGAGTTTGGTTTTGTGCCAGGCCCCTCATAGTTCCCTTTGTTTCCCTCCAACCTGATCAATATAACCTTCCTTAAACACCATAAATAATTCCTCATACATATACAAAGAAATATGCTAATGATGACTCTATTTTCTGAGTTAATTTGGTCTGGCAGTCTCCTTTTGCCCCAAGGCCTTTCTGCCTTCATACAAGGTTCAATTTTCCCTACCCCCTGACCCAAATAGCTATCACGTCTACCCCAACCTTGGTTGACAGACCAATAACCCAAGGGATCCTAGAAGTTGCATACCTTCTTTCGACTAGGAAAACCATAACACATAACCAACATTCTTGTATACAACTCATTACTTTTCTCCTTACTGTTGAAAATGCAACAAGATGATGGAGCTTAGTGAAAATAAGTTGCCTTCACTAAGTGGGCCCACAAGCTATTTTTGGCGCAAAGTCTATTTTTAGACTATGTCTATTTTTAGACATATGGATCATGGTCTATGAGTTGTAGGGTGCTATTTATGGATGATTGGTCATGTTGGTAAAAATAGATGGACCTCTATTTTTAGACATATGGGCGAAGTCTATTTTTAGATCTCTAGTCAAAAAATAGAACGGTCAAATATTATTAGCTCTTAATAATATTTGGACTATAAACATTATCTTATCCTCTTGCAGCACTCAGTTCGAGCTACAGATGTGGCACATGCAACTGTCAGAATGAAATAGACTTTTCCTATGGGTTAGTTGAGCTATTGCATGATGGACTTTAGTTAGAACTCAAGTGATTGAGTTTGGTGGAGTTGATTGAGGAGTTGATGGAGTTATGTTTAGTTTGACTTAGTTGAACTAGTTGTATTTAGTCTAATTGAAAAATACACTAGTGATGAGTGGTGTGAATTAATTATTAATTAATTTAGTAATTATTAACTCATAAATAAACTAGATAATACATCAGTTAACTCAATGCATGGATAGGTCAATAGAGACAAGTGTTAGAGGTGGGTGAAAGGGTGAGACTACTATCATTTGTGACTATAGTCGTGCATGAGATTTGCACAATCATTGGTTGAGATTGCCAATGAGGATTGTGCAGTACAAGCCAAGGGGATTCGAACTTGGATCTCATCTATTCTCAACTTGGATTGCGTAGTAGAGGCAGAGAAACAGTGGAGGAGATTTGAACTCATGACTTGTTCATATCTGAGCTAGTTTGTGTGTAGCATGTGGAGATAGTACTGAGTACTTGTGAGGACTATTCTACTATGTATTGTTAAATGTTCTCTATCATTATAATATACATATAGTTGGGGTTTTTAGCTGTATGCTTTCCCCATTACATACTGTGTTGATATGTTTGATTGATGTTTCAATGTGCGCATGCAAATATTTTTTTTAATTTCGCAAATTGATGATCAATGGTAGAGAAGGTTATGTATTATGCATGCATTCCACAAATTGTGTATAATTAGGGTAATCTCTGTGAATAAGTGTTATATTAGATATCATTTTGGGATTCAACTGCGTTAAGTAAGTCATTCACGTATGACCATTTCCATGAGAGGTAGTCGTAACTGACTAATTTCTCATGATTTCTGAATAGTTCACTTAGCGCTCATTGCATCGGGTGATGCTCACAGGGGTGAAGAAGTGGGATTGAAACTAGTGAAATGTGGAGATTTCTCCACATTTCACTAGTTTCAATCCCACTTCTTCACCCCTGTGAGCATCACCCGATGCAATGAGCCGCTAAGTGAACTATTCAGAAATCATGAGAAAATTAGTCAGTTACGATTACCTCTCATGGAAATGGTCATACGTGAATGACTTACTTAATGCAGTTGAATCCCAAAATGATATCTAATATAATGCACTGCGTAAACCCCCATACTTAAAGTGTTATATTATTCAAAAATTTCTACATGGTATCAGAGCGAAGTTGATCATCAGATCTATTATTCAGAAAGTGTTTACATTTTATTTCTTCAGGCAAAGTCTGTAATCGGGCCAAGTAG
The DNA here is from genome assembly GCA_000404065.3 of Pinus taeda. NCBI lineage: Eukaryota > Viridiplantae > Streptophyta > Pinopsida > Pinales > Pinaceae > Pinus > Pinus taeda. The sequence goes on from APFE031634571.1 coordinate 42,542, forward strand.
CCTCTAGATTCATGCTTCTTTTGGAAGGTGCGATATCCAGTAAATGCCCATACAGTCAATCTCTGCACGATGAATACTTTGTTCTCATGAATTTTAGATCAGAAGTGGTTGAGTTTTGAGCTGGTGGAATTGGAATTTGCAGCAGTGTTTTCTTGGTGTCGAAGTTGAAATATCTTTCAACGGATTGCGATTGGAGTATGCCCTTGAAGGCAGCTCGAATTATATTGCATGGAAAGACAGGATGGAGGTGGTGTTAGATGACAATGGGTTTGAAGGAGTTCATAGATGTTGAAGTCCCAAAGCCTACTGATGCTGCTCAAGTTGAGGCTTGGCAAAAGAAGACAGCAAAGTGTCGAAGGATTTTGTTGGAGGGCGTGAAGGATCACATTGTATCCAACCTACATGGAAAGGCTTCTCCATACTTGATGTGGAGAGCATTGACGAATTTATTCCAAAGCAAGAGTAACTAGAGGAAGTTGGCGCTCAAGGATAAATTCAAAAACATTAAGTGTGAGAAAGGAGACAGTATGCCCAAGTATCTCACGAAGTTCACCCAATGCCGGGATGAGTTGGGAAGTGTGGGGGTTACTGTCGATGATAAGGACTTGGTGAGCTTGGCTGTCCTTAGTCTTTCGAAGAGTTGGCATTCCTATCAGGACTTTGTCTATGGTCGGGAGAAATTGCCAGGATGGGAGAGACTTTGGTCTGATCTTGTACAAGAGGAGATCAGCTGGAATACCAGGGCCAAATCTTCATCAAAGGCATCTGATGAAGAAAATTTCACTTTGGCTACCAAAGCAAAGAAGGGGAAGAACAAGAAAGCTTCTCATTCTGGTATGAAAGGCAAGAAGCAAGACATGTCCAAGGTGAAGTGCTTTCACTATCACCGGCACAGACATTATGCCACAAATTGTCCGCAGAAGAAGAAAAATAAGCAAGGTGCTGGATCCGTAGAGGGATAGACCTTAGCCTCACATTTTGAGTTGGATTTTTCGCTGATTGCATGCTTGGTATCAAGTGTGATGGGATCGGTATGGTTCTTGGACAATGGTGTGTCTATTCACATGACAGGAGATCAAGATTTGTTTTCTGAACTGGATGATAAAGATCTTGGAGTGCACATCGAGATGGGTGATGATGGTAGATATAGTGCGACCGATATCGGTACCATTTCCTTTGAGAGGGAGTCTGGTAAACCCTTCATATTGAAGGAAGTGATGCATGCTCCAGGATTGAAGAAGAATCTTATCTCTGTGGTGATGTTAGAAGACAAGGGATATGATGTTGTCTTCGGCAAGGAAAAGGCTTTCCTACGTACTAAGACAATTGGAGAAACCCAGAAGATAGGGGTTCGAGTCAAGAACCTTTATTAATTGCATGTAGATGGTTGCGCAACAATGGCATGCAAGGTAGGAGTGGTGAGCCGGGATGATGGCGAGCTGTGGCACCAGAGATTGGGCCACCTTCACCATGGAGCTTTGAAGATACTACAACAAATTTCTACTGGGCTTCCTAAACGCACTCTTGCATAGTCAAATCAGTGCAAGGGGTGTACTTTGGGAAAATTTGTGAAAGCCACCTTTCACGAGAAGGATAGTCATGCCATGACGATCCTTGAGAGAATTCATAGAGATGTGTGTGGACCTTTCTCAGTAGCTTCATTAGCAAAGAACAAGTACTATGTGATGTTTGTTGATGATTTCCCTTGAAAGTGTTGGATCTTCTTCATGCAGAAGAAGAGTGAGACATACTCAAAGTTCTGTGAGTTCAAAGCAATGGTCGAGAAGGAATCGGGGAAGAAGGTGAAGGATCCTAGGAGCGACAATGGTGGTGAATTCATTTCTGGCGAGTTCAAGGACTTCTGCAGTGTAGAAGGGATTCGAAAAGAGCTCATAGCTCCCCATAACCCACAGCAGAACGGGGTTGCTGAGTGGAAGAATAGAACGATCGTGGGTGCTACACGAGTGATGTTGCATGATCAGGGCCTACCCCTTCACTTGTGGGTGGAGGCATGCAATACTGTAGTATATGTGCACAGCCGTTGTCTTCACAAGATACTTGGAATGAGTACACCCGAGGAGGCTTATTCTAGTAAGAGTCCTGATATTTCCCATTTGAGGATTTTTGGTTCTCTTGTTTACATGCATGTGATGAAGGATGCCAAGAAGAAGCTGGAGCCGACCGCAGAGGTTGGGATATTTGTGGGGTACACTGATACACCCCACAACTATCGTGTTTATTTTCCATACAGTTGCAAAAATGTTGTGCCAAGGGATATCAAATTTAAGGAGGGGAAAGCCATGAAGTGTTCACTTGAGAGGGAGCCACACTTGCATGCAGATGAGGAGCTATTAGTTCCTCAGGATGAGCTTCAGGATGTGGATCAACCACAAGATGAAGTTCATGGAGTGGAAGAGACCACTCATGCAGCGCCAACCATCAAAGGGCGAAAGTGCATTATGGAAGCTGAGCGACTGGCTCAAGATGCAAAGAAGGTTGTAGGACCACCTATAACACAGCCCAGATAGAGACAGTCACCTGATCGGTACACTGGATACATGGCTCTTGTGAGCAAATGTGTTGTGACTGAGTGATCCTCTTTCGAGGAAGTTGTGGAGGATCCCACATGGGTAGATGCCATGGAGGAAGAGTACGATTCGATTGTCAAAAACAGTGCATGGGAGATTGTCCCAAGACCAGAGCGAAAATCAGTGGTGGGTTCGAGATGGATCTACAAAGTGAAGCAGGAAACTGATGGGAGTGTGGAGAAGTACAAGGCAAGATTTGTTTCCTGAGGCTTCTAACAGATAGAGGGGATCGATTATGAGGAGACCTTTGCACTTTTCGCAAGGTATTCTTCCATACGGACACTTCTTTCTCTCTCAGCGCAGATGGGGTGGCACATCCATCAGATGGATGTGAAGACTATGTTCCTCAATGGAGTCATTGAGGAGGAGGTGTACATAGAGTAGCCCAAAGGTTTCAAGATCTTCAGCAGTGAGTCACATGTGTGCAGGCTCAAGAGAGCGATGTATGGGTTGAAACAAGCACCTCATGCTTGGTACACATGGATAGACAATTATTTGACCAGACTTGGATTCTCCAAGAGTGAGGCGGATCCTAAACTATACCAGATTGTGGTCGAGGGTAATTTGTTGATCATTGTATTTTATGTAGATGATTTGATTTTGATGGGAGATGAGTTGTTGATACTTTCATGCAAGGAGGATCTTGCTAGAGAGTTTGAGATGAAGGACTCGGGCCTCCTTCATTATTTCTTGGGATTGGAAATTTGGCAGCGCAGTGATGGACTATTTGTTTCTCAGGTTAAGTATGCCCAGGAGATACTAGAGAAGTTCAACATGCAGGGCTACAAGCCTGTTGATACTCCTCTTCCTAGAGGTTGGAGGAAGGAGGATGCTACTTCAGCGGAGGTAGTGGATGCCACTGTTTATCGACAGTTGGTGGGGTCGCTTATGTATCTAGTCAATACACGACCCGATATATGCTATGCTGTTAACTAGCTTTCACAAGCTATGGTTAAGCCAACCAAGCGCTTCTGGAAGGCAGGCAAGCATGTATTGCGTTATCACAGAGGCACATCGGGATATGGATTGTGGTACAAACAGTAGGATGAGGTGAAGCTATGTGGCTTCAGGGATGTAGATTGGGAAGGGATCCCAATAGACAAAAAGAACACATCTGGAGGGATCTTCAGTATCGGGTCGACAACAATTTCTTGGTATAGCAAGAAGCAGAGATTCGTGGCACTCAGTTCAGCAGAGGCTGAGTATATGGCAACAAGTTTGGCTGCATGCGAGGCTATATGGATTAGGAAGATCCTGGTTGAGTTGTTCGGGTCACACTTGGAGCTTACTGTGATTTATTGTGATAACCAGAGTTGCATTAAACTCTCAGCTAATCTAGTATTTCATGATAGATCCAAGCAAATCGACATCAAGTACCATCTTATCAGAGATTGTGTGTAGCGGATAATCATGTTACTTTCATAAATTCCCATGAAGGATCAGGATGTTGATATCTTGATGAAGGCGCTCACCAGGAGAAAATTTGAATACCACAGAGGCAGGATAGGGGTTGCAGATAATCCATATCTTGTTGAGAGGGAGTGCTGAAAATGCAACAAGATAATGGAGCTTAGTGAAAAGAAGTCGCCTTCACTAAGTGGGCTCGCAGGCTATTTTTGGCGCAAAGTCTACTGTTAGACTATGCCTATTTTTAGACATATGGATCATGGTCTATGAGTTGTAGGATGCTATTTATGGATGATTGGCCATGTTGGTAAAAATAGATGGACCTCTATTTTTAGACATATGGGCGGAGTCTATCTTTAGACTGCTAGTCAAAAATAGAATAGTCGAATATTATTAGCTCTTAATAATATTTGGACTATAAACATTATCTTATCCTCTTGCAGCACTTCAGTTCAAGCTACAGATGTGGCACATGCAACTGCTAGAAGGAAATACACTTTTCCTATGGGTTAGTTGAGCTATTGCATCATGGACTTCAATTAGAACTCAAGTGATTGAGTTTGGTGGAGTTGATTGAGGAGTTGATGGAGTTGTGTTCAATTTGACTTAGTTGAACTAGTTGTATTTAGTCTAACTGACAAATACATTAGTGATGAGTGGTGTGAATTAATTATTAATTAATTCACTAACTATTAACTCATAAATCAACTAAAGAATACATCAGTTAACTCAATGCATGGACATTTTAGTGGAGACAAGTGTTAGAGGTGGGTGAAAGGGTGAGACTACTATCAGTTGTGACTATAGATGTGCATGAGATTTGCACAATCATTGATTGAGATTGCCAATGAGGATTGTGCAGTACAAGCCAAGGGGATTCAAACTTGGACCTAATCCATTCTCAACTTGGATTGCACAGTAGAGGCAGGCAAACAGTGGAGGAGATTTGAACTCGTGACTTGTTTAGATCTGAGCTAGTTTGTGTGTAGCATGTGGAGATAGTACTAAGTACTTGTGAGGAGTATTGTACTATGTATTGTTACATGTTATCTATCATTATAATATACAGATAGTTGGGGGTTTTTAGATGTGTGCTTTCCCCATTACATATTATGTTGATATGTGTGATTGATGTTTCAATGTGCACATGTGATTGTTGTTTTAATTCTGCAAATTGATGATCAATGGTAGAGGAGGTTATGTATTATGCATGCATTCCAAAAATAGTGTATAATCAGGATAATCTCTATGAATAAGTGTTATATTATTCAAATTTCTACATGGTATCAGAGCAAGTTGATCATTAGATCTATTATTCAGAAAGTGATTACATTTTATTTCTTCAGGTAGAGTCTGTAATCGGGCCAGGTAGCCTCTGGATTCATCCTTCTTTTGGAAGGTGAGATATCCAGTAAATGCCCATACATTCAATCTCTATACGATAAATACTTTTTCCTGGCGAATTTTAGATCAGAAGTGGTTGAGTTTTGAGCTGGTGGAATTCGAATTTGTAGCAGTGTTTTCTTGCTGTCGAAGTTGAAATGTCTTTCAATGGATTGCGATTGGAGTATGCCCTTGAAGGCACCTCAAATTATATTTCATGGAAAGACAGGATGGAGGTGGTGTTAGATGACAATGGGTTGAAGGAGTTCATAGATGCTGAAGTCTGAAAGCCTATTGATGTTGCTCAAGTTGAGGCTTGGCAAAAGAAGACAACAAAGTGTCGAAGGATTCTGTTGGAGGGCATGAAGGATCACATTGTATCCAACTTGCATGGAAAGGCTTCTCCATACTTTATGTGGAAAGCGTTGACAGATTTATTCCAAACCAAGAGCGACCAGAGGAAGTTGGCACTCAAGGATAAACCTAGAAACATTAAGTGTGAGAAAGGAGACAGTATGCCCAAGTATCTCACGAAGTTCACCCAATGCCGGGATGAGCTGCGAAGTGTGGGGGTGAATGTCGATGATGAGGACTTGGTGAGCTTGGCTCTCCTTGGTCTTCTGAAGAGTTGGCATTCCAATCAAGACTCTGTCAATGGTCGGGAGAAATTGCAAGGATGGGAGAGAATTTGGTCTGATCTTGTGCAATAGGAGATCAGGCAGAATGCCAGGGACAAACCTTCATCAAAGGCATCTGATGACGAAAATTGTGCTTTGGCTGCCAAAGCAAAGAAGGGAAAGAACAAGAAAGCTTCTCATTCCGGTGCAAAAGGTAAGAAGCACGACATGTCCAAGGTTGATTTTTGAATGTAATTTCCTTCTGCATATTGTAATTTTCAAAACACTGGAGCATCAATAATATAATTACCTTTCACAGGATTCATATGGTGTACTAAATGATCATGTGTCTTTTCTATCTATTTGTTTAAACAATGTTTTTCCTTTCTGTATTATTCTAAATTTATGAATTAATCAACATAAACTGTGATAAATAGGATTTGTTACTTAGAGAACCATATTTTGGATATTAATAATTTTAGTGTTTTCCACTGAATTCAGATCAAGGAATTCTTAATTGCTCGTTGTGTTCTATTGAACCTTACACTTCTTCTATCCCACAATTCATTTAATTTATGAAAATATCCCCTTATTGCAACCTAGCTTGCCCTACGAGAACTCCTCTAAAAATTGATGCAAAACTCCAGTTTAGTTTATAAACTCCATAGCCTAATGGAATTATAATTCTCAAATCAACTAAACCTTCAAATAAAACAAACAATTACAATAATAACTAGTGTAAAACTTACATAAAAACAAAGCTAAATTAAATAGAGAGATCCCTCTTTGAAGCTAGTAGGGCTAGATCCCATTTTCCAAAGTGGTTTTGATGATGTCCTATGCGTTTACTCCCTCAACCTCAAAAATACAGAATGACAATGGGTTCACAATGTTGAAGCACAAGAGTATGATGTTTATTGGCATAAGAAATAGCATATTCTAATGGATTAGTTATAGGTTGGTGTGCGTTCATTAATTTCCTAGGATAAATAGGTACATGGAGTTGTGATGGAAATACCTTGAGTAAATTGTAGATGATTTTGGTTGTAGTCGATACTATATTTCTTCAATAAATTGATAGATTCTTTACTACCATAAATGTTGATATCTTCTCAAACTTTCTTTTCATGCAAAACCTACTTGTTTCCCTATAGAATATAATTATTAACAATACAAGTAATTTCACAACACTTTCTAAATCAGCCATGAAAAATTGAAAGAATTTTATAACTGCAATTCATTTACCTTTGAGAATATACAAAACATGGATGTGGTAATGGTGAAGTTTATAGTGTTATTGGCATATATTAATATTTGGTTCTATGTAAAAAAAGGTGTTATGAGTGGCAAAAGATTTTATTTTTGAGACTCCTCATGAAGCTCACATGCTTTTCCTCATTTTATGATAAGATCATAAGTTTTCACGAGGTGATGCAATAATCCACATGTTTATGAAATGTTTGGTACAATTATAATATTAGGCCCCACTAGTTTACTAGAAGGTTAGTGACAAATAAATAAAGTCTTACAATATCAAATAAGCAACGACAACTAGGGTTTTGATAAATAAGTGAAGAGATAAATCTATAAATTACAATTGTTAATGGATATTAGTAAAAGAAGGAGGTTTTATATCTGGGAATATTGCACAAAAAACATGAAAATACATTTCAAGCTCTAAAATAAAAGAGGTTTTAGAACTAACTCACAAAACTAAGTGAAATAAAATACTAGGGTTTCGATAAATAAGGGAAGAGAGGGACCTATAAATTGCACTTATTGATGGATCTCAGTAAAAGAAGGAGGCTCTGTTTCTAAGAATCTTGCACACAAAACATGAAAAAAGAAAACTCTACAGTTATAAAAGCCTTAGAACTATTTCATAGAACTAAGTGAAAATCCTTTTTATATATACTTTATTACTTTGAAGTAAATCAAAGAATTTGAAAAACAACACTAAACTAATAATAAGAAAAAAATATTGGGAAAGAAAGAAGTTTCTATTAAAGTAGAAAATATCACATCATGTTCCATAACTTTTACTTGTGATATGGCTTTGAATCGTTTTTCCTTGGGTTCATTACTCTTAGAGGATCCCTCATTTCCAATGGTCACTTGGTGGCTATCCAACAATCTTGTAAAGGTTATCCTCATACCTCTATGAACAAATTTGATAAGTGGGTACCTGATCTATAATGGAGAAGATTAGTAATGTTGTGTTAATTCCTCATTCATAATACAAAAATGTGCTTGATGTTTGCACTCCAAAATAACAAGTAAAAACATTAATTTTATGTGTGTTTACTTAAGTTAGCTGTATGAAGAAAAATTAAAACATGAAACCAAAAAACTGAATGGAAGCATGTATCAATCAATAATACACTAGTTATTGATAAAGGATTTCACCCCTCCTGGGCTACATCTCCTTGGATCACCTGTAAAGGCATGACCCCTTCTCATTATGCCCAAAATTATTTAGTAATAAATAGTACATAAGTGTACTTACAAAAGGAGTGGCTAGTTTCCGCTTTAAGTAAACATTCTTCTACAAATAAATCTCACTCTAAACACATGACAACCTGCAATTAGTCATGAAATAATCAACAAGATAAGGGCTCTCAAATCAAGACCCTATACTCCAACTTCCAAGAGCATAAATAATACTACAATACACTTGAAGTGATTAAAGAAGTTTCTTTCTCCAAACACATATGGAGAAAATAAGAAATAAATCTACAACACTACTGTAATAGCTGCTGCAGAAAGCACATGGAGCATGGAAGACCCCTACAAGGTCATCTCCAACTTCATACTCCTCCTTAAACTGAATCAACACTCTGGTTGACCAAAGCACCCATAGGATTAACTTTTAAAAAATCCTATCCATAAGTTCTCCTTTGATTCTGAAACCTGTTCCCATCCATTCAAAATGTACAAAAATGGCTATCTAGCCTCTTTTTGCATCCCATTTGGTCAAAAATTTCCTTATTTATGACTTTTGTCAGTCTTTCCACAATTTTCCCCTCCAAATTTGGCTTACTGCCAGTTAAATTCATTATTTGGAGTTGAATTTGTTAGTTCTTCCGAAATCAGTGGTCCCACCATCTTCCCTACCTATATTGCAGTTAAGGCTGAGTGGTCACATACAAAATGGTTAGTCTGGCAGTTAAGGTGATGGTTTTGCAGCTCTAAAGAACTCACAATAGGTGGAAAGCCTATGGCCTTAAGGTATTAGAACAAAAGCATGTGATTTGTGTGATTGTGATGTTGTAGACCTGACAAGATATTATATTGCAAACTATAGTGGCATTGCATCTAGGATATCCTATCGCATTTCGCATCGACAAAGAACTAGTGGTAATACAATGTAGGACTTTTCTATGATTGCGATATGAGATAAATTGCATCAAAACCGTGCTTTTACCAGGGTCGGTTCTTATCCAATTGTGATAAGTGATTGCGATCACATCACAACCTCTCTGCATGGGGCCCAATTCTGTAAGGCCAACCCTTCACCGATCTGCGATTGTGATATATCACATTGCAAATTTGACTATTCTAGGGTCCAATTAGCTTAACTCCTCTGATATGTGATATGTAGGATCCAATGGAAAATTTGCACTTGGTGCTTCCCCATTCACTGGGACATTTTCCATGTCATCCAATCCTGCCACATGTCCAAGTCAAACCTGAACTTTGACTTTCTCTAACTTCTGCATACGAGCTTGGATTTGAGCATCATCCACATCATTAGATTTAGACTGATGAGGTATTTGATCTGAAGATAAGATTATCAAGATTCTAATAATTTGATCTTTTGGAAAATTTTGAACTCTTGATCACTCTTCCCCATTGAAAAAATTTTGGTCTCCAAAATTTTACTCTTAATTGTTTAGCATTTGAAGGTACAATTCCTTCATTTTTCCAAACTTGATCCAATCAATGTTTGTAATTCCCTCACTTGTACTTGTCTTGGATTTTTCTCAAGCTGAACTCAAAATATAAATTGACCAAAGAATTCAAGTTCGATGTTCTTCTCGGCTTGTCGATGTCACTATGGCCATCTAAAACAACATCCTTCCCAAGAAGAATTCCAAGGTGCTCATCTACAAAATCCTTATCGAGGATAAGATCCTAAAGGACTTTGCCAAATGAACCATAACAAGCCTCACATAGTGAATACTTGTATAACTTTAGTTCTAAACAAATTTGGAACATATTAAATGTGTTGTAACTACTCATACAATAGTTTTAAAATGCTTTGTCAAACTACAAATAGAAATTCATTTTACAAAATCGAATAAAATTGACTCCCAAATTTTCCATTCAAATTGACTATCAACAAGCCAAACTATGATTGTAATGCTTAAAGAAAACGTTGTTGCATATAAGTGATTTATTTATGAACATCACTTTTACAAGTTACCCAATTATGGGGATATGCAGCTAGTGCAAAACAAAAATCTAGAAACTTCAACTGCACAAATAGTCTGCCCATTTCTTATCCAACCAGGTAAATGAACCCTCTGTTTGAAATTTCTCTTCTTCTAAAGCTACTTTAGGGATGGTCGCATGTTGCACCACCTTTTATTTTGTCTCTTTCTCTTCTGGTGCTTGCATGATATTCTTTCCCTTACCAAGATGAAGTTTTGGAAACAATTTCCAACACTTCTCGACCCAATGGCCACTGATATTGCAGTGAGTATAGAAGTTCTTTTTAGCTCCTCACGACCCACTGACCTTTAACCTTGGATGAGATTTTCTCTTTTCGGTCTCAATTGTAGTAGACATAAACATCTTCTTGATGATTTGCTTCCTTTTATCACACTTATCTACATAATGGTTAGATGAAAGTAAAAAGATGCATGGAAACATGTTCCTCAACATGTGATTCAAATTTGTGTGTTGTTTTCCATTATGAACAACATTCGAAATAAAAGAAAGGATATACCTATATTTTTTTCTTTAGGCTTACGCTTCTTACATGACAAACTTGTGTGGTAAGAATAATTTAGCATCCCTTCTTATTGAAAATATTCATCTCTATTTGGAGACACTTTTCACTTCGAGTCCTCCTTATGCTTAAGGAACCAAGCGACAACCAATTATGGATGCAACTCCCGACATCTTACCTCCTCATGTCTTTTCTTACCAAAAAAGTAAAACGATACCTATGTCATGTTGCTAGAAGACCATTATTTTGTTGGCATTATGATATAGGTATGATATAGGTGTTGTCCTTGATGACCACTCACTTAGATGACAGATAATAGTACAACTAGAATGATCAAAGAGGTATACGTAGGTTCACTATGACAAGGATGTGTACACACGCGGGTTCACCATATACCAAGTCGTGTATACGTACACATGCATGTTTACAGAAGGAAAGGCACATACATGTTGGAAATCTATGTTTTGGTCCGTGGTATTTGGTCAATGGTATTTGGTCTGAGGTATTGACCCTAGGTATTGGGTCCAAGGTATTGGTCCTACGTGGTTTTGGACCATGGTATTGAGAGAGGCCTAAACCTATATAAGAAGAGGAAGATGATTAGGCCAGTGAGCAAGTGTGCAAGTGATGAATATTTGATGAAGTGTGAGATCTAGTATGATGGTTATGGGTTTCTAATGCTTTGCTTGATCTGAACCAAGGAGGCACCTATGTAGTTGATAAAGGTTGACGGATTGGGATCATGAAGACTAAAATTCATTATCATTATATGGTATGATCATGAATAGATCTGAATGTTGACACATGTTTTATCCCTTATATCTTATGTTCTAGGTATATCTGAAGTTGAAAATTGCAGCGAAGGTATAAGTAATTATTTTCAAATCTATATGCATGTTCTCGCTTGTGAAAGGGCATATACACGCTGGTTCAACATAGTCAAGTAGCGTATACATTATGCGATTTGGTTGTTGCAGAGTTCTAGGCTCTACTCTGTGTTCTGGTGACTGTGTTTTGATGACAATGCTTTAGTGATTCAGCTGTTGGGTGATTCAAAGTTAATGATTGTATTGCAGTGGTGATTGTTTTGTATTTATGGACCCAGTCTGAAAATTTATGAAATGTGGTCCCTGGAAGAAAAGAGAAGGATGTATCCTTCTGTAGGTCAGCACCTACATATTAGTACATCAGCTGGTACAAGAGCTAAGTGGTTTTTCCAAGAGAAGCTGGAGAACGAGAGAAGGTTGTAGCCTTCTGTAGGTAGAAGCCTGTGTACTGGTATAAGACTGCACCAGTATAGAAATATTGTAAGATGAAGTTTCTTATTAAAAGAAGATAGAGACGAATTGCAGCAGGTGGTTTTCACCCACATTGGGTTTCCACCTTATATCATGGTGTTCATGTGTGCTTCTTATGTGTGATGATCTGTTCTATTTTACTGCACTTGTTTCCTGTTCATATGGTTAATAATGTTCTGATGCACTCATTGAAGATCAACTAACTGAATCATAAGTTTACTAGATATATGCTAGTTGTATTAAACACAATTGCGTATACATGCAGGTATCCTTAATTGTAGTAGCGTATATGAATTTGATAATGGAAATGAAAATATTATTTATTTGATAATACTGATTCACCGCCCCCCTCTCAGTATTATTTCCAACGATTGGTATCAGAGCAGGTCTTTAAGAAGAAGCTTGATCGCTTGAAGGAAGATCCATCAGGATGAGTAATCAAGAAAGAGAGGGATCCATTAGACCACCAATCTTCGATGGGAGAAATTTTGTCTACTGGAAGATAAGAAACACAACATATCTACAATCGCGTGGAATGGATGTTTTGGGAATCATGGAAGGAGGATATACATATCCATCAACAATTCCTACAGATACAGTAGATAGAAACCAATATGAACTCAATGCCAAGGCTATTACTATCTTATTGGGAAGTTTGTGACAATCAGAATTTGTCAAGGTCATAGTTCGAATCAGCCAAAGAAATATGGGACAAAATCATTCTAAGCTACGAAGGAGATGATCAGGTGAAACATGCTAAGCTTCAAACTCTCAAAATATGGTATGTAACTCTTAAGATGTACAGTAATAAAAGCATAGCTAATTACTTCTTGCATATAGATGAAATTGTCAATTGTATGAGGAATCTGGGTGAAGAAATTAAGGAATTTTTTTTGTTGAGAAAGTTTTGAGATCATTGTCTACTAAATTTGAATCCAAAGTGTCTACCATAGAAGAAAAGGAAGATCTGTAGAAAATCACTATGATGTAGCTTCATGGAATCCTAACTACTTTTGAAATGAGAAAAGGAGAACCATATGATATGAGAGAAGCCACATTTAACGTATCAACAAAACTCAGTAAATCATGATACATTTCAGAAGAAGAATATGAGGTAAATTTTGTCAAGAATTTTGAACAGGGATCTAGAAGGTTCAAAGGTAAGCTACCTTTCAAATGCTTTTCTTGTGGTAGAGTTGGTCACTACGCTGCTAGATGCCCTCATAACAAAGGAAAGATGTCTGGAGAAGGTAATAGAAGTTATTATACTCATCATAAAAGTAATGACTCGTCCAATACTAATGAAGACATTAGACTTATCATCGCATATTAAAGTAAGGACGTAGAAACAGAAGAAGTTAAAAATTAAAAGATCAGCTAGAGAGAGTAACTAGAGTAAGGGAGTAGCAAGATCAGAGCATAGCAATTCAGAGACTTGAATCTAAGATCCTCTCTCTAAAAGAAGATCTTGAAGAATCAAGGAAGCAGAATAAAGAAGCTTGTGAAGAACAAGAGCATGAAGTGCTTGAATTAAGGAAACAAGTGGAAGAAGGAAGAAAAGCTGAAGAAAACATAAAGAAGCAATATTTGGAAAAGGAAGAAAAAAATAAGGTTGAGGTAAATATCTTAAAAGGTAAATTATAAGAAAAGGATAAAATGTTATGATTTCAAGATAGTACTAAGATTTTGGATGATATTCTTAGTAGTCAAAGATCCCCTGCTATCAAAACTGGTCTTGGCTTTTATGAAACTGTTGAAGGTGATTCCATCTCACAAGGTGAGGGAAGGAATTCTAATGCAAAATCTGAAATGATCAACAAGGAGATAAATGGTCAACCCCAGCAGCAACCAAGGAAAGAAATTCGTTAAAGAAAATCTTTTGCTCCTAATTATGGAAGTCATAGATAATTATTTCCTCTGATGAGTAATAGTGCATGTTATGAATGTCATAATTTTGGACACGTTGCAGCCAGATGTAGAAGAAGAGTGCTTCAAGACTATCACACAGAAAGATCATCACATTCCAGGCACTTTAAGGTATATTGTTTTGCTTGAAATATGTTTGGTCACAAAGCTATTGATTGCAATAAAAGCAATATGAAACATGTAAGATATTATACATGTAACAAGTTTGGACATAAAGTAAGGGAATGCAGGAGAAAACTTCAGACATCAATGAAAAATTATAACACATCATCACAATTTCTGGTATTGAAGAAGACATAATTAGAGTCAGAAATAGGTGGCATAACTTAGTTAGTAGACGTAACAGACACATGGGAAACTGAAAGTGTAGACCTTTAGTATTCCAATTTTCATACGTAGATATTATAAAGAGAAGTCGAGTATATACGTGAGTTGGGGGCTTTAGAATCACCTATATGGAGCTCTAAAGAAAAAGCAACATAACAAGAAAAGAGGTCTGATATGGTGGTTGGCATAGGTTCAAGGGGAGCGTATGCTTCAAATAATGAATTGTTGGCATTGTGGTTAGAAGATTTTGGTGATAATGCTTATGTGGCTAAATGATACATCTTGCTACTTACTGTTGATTGGTCAAGAAAATGATATTGCAAGTTACAGGTTGATGATGTTGATGAGAGATGCTTATAGTGTAGATCATATGATGTATGATAGATGTTGATGACTATCATGATCTTGTTTAGAGTCAATATGCGCTCAGGGGGAGCATGGAAAACAGTGATACATCTTAGCATATACAAAGGGGGAGCTCAATTAGAGATTTCAGCATGTAGTCAGGGGGAGTATGGACAACAGAATGTATATCAAGGGAGAGAATATCTTGGTCCGCACTTTGCATTTGATGTCAAAGGGGGAGAGTGACTTGGTGTGGATGTTTCCATCAAGTGAGAAGGAGGAGATTGTTGGCATTATGATACAAGTATGATAAGGTGTTGTCCTTGATGGCAACTCACTCAGATGACAGATCATAGTATAACTAGAATGATCAGAGAGGTATACACAGGCTCGCTATGACAAGGATGTGTATACACATGAGGTTCACCATATACCAAGTTGCATATACATACACACACACACTTACATAAGGAAAGGCGTGTACATGTTGGAAATCTAAGTTTCGGCCCGTGGTATTTGGTCCATGGTATTTGGTCTGAGGTAATGACGCCACGTATTGGGTCCAAGGTATTGGTCCTACGTGGTTTTAGACCATTTTATTGAGAGAGGCGTAAACCTATATAAGGAGAAGAAGATCATTAGGCCAGTGAGCAAGTGTGCAAGTGATAATATCTAATGAAGTGTGAGATCTAGTATTCTGGTTATAATTTTTGATGCTTTCCTTGATCTGAACTAAGGAGGCACCTATGCGGTTCATAAAGGTTGATGGACCGGGATCATGAAGACTAAAATGCATTATCATTATATGGTATCATGAATAAATTTGAATACTAATGCATGTTTTATATTTTATATCTTATGTTCTAGGTATATCTAAATTTGAAAATTGCAGTGAAGGTAGTGTTAGCCTCCTGCTGCAGCAGGTTACTCATATTTCACGATTGACATTTTTCAGACCAAATATGTCATACTCTGCATGCTGCAATGCTCCATATTTGCTTAATAGTCTCCAAGCGAAGATGTCTACTCAGACTTTATTTAACTGCCTTCCAAATTTTGAGAAGTTATTCCAGTGTTGTACAATTTTCAGTTAAAGGGAGGTCCAAACAGCTTAATCTTGGTCTCCCTAGGTTTAAATTTCCTGTTTTAGAATATAGAGAATGAAAATATGTCCAAACAACTTAATATTGGCAGATTCTTAGATAGGTAGAGAATCAAAGGAGCCCAACAGCTTAATCTGGGCCCTCAGATGAAATAAGGGTAGTTTGTAGATAGGAAAGCATGAAAAAGAAAAATTG
>APFE031634576.1:2058-16188 GCA_000404065.3 Pinus taeda
GTTGATGATTTTAGGCTAGCTTTCTGACTTCAAGGGAATGTTGACTGTGGTTGGAAGGAAGGTAGGATTCTCGAGTAAAGAGGCACAATAAGGTGTTATAAGTTCTGAACCATTGGGCATGGAGTCACAGATTGAGGCATGCGAGCATTTTCTTGGTCACAAAGGGATAGGAGCGAGATAGCCACGCAGGATACAATACTCAGGCTGCTGAAAGTATGGAATGAATATCAGGGATGAAAGGAAAAAGAGAATCATTTCATCATGCTGACCAAGGGGAGAAGTGGATGAGTGGGATCCCAGAGCAGTTAAGAATTCCAAATACATGCACTCATATGTGAAAGAAACAGGGTAAACAAGAGCAGTTAAGAATTCTAGCTCATAACTGTTTCAGCAGAAAACATCGAAAAGTGCAGAAATTGAACTTAAGGTGTATTTAAACAAATCTTAAGCTATTCTTTTTTCCTGCAGCTTAGAAAGGTAGAAAGATGATAAAACATAAAATAAACAGGGGAGAAGAACACTTATTGGATCATGTAGAGACACAGGAATTCCGTGATCATTCCTTGGCCAAGAGAAAACAACAAGTTGTTTCGCAATCCATGCTTTCAGCAAACTTTGATTATGAAAAATATGACAGTTACAGTGCGAGTCTTTACTCAGAGAAATTGCTGGAAAGGAAACTGACCAACAACTACTACTACCAACCAACCAACCCTTTACAATATCGCTTCGGGTGGTATTTATAGACAAAATATCAGGAAATGCATCATTACAAGTGACCATGACAGGTCTACTTAGAACTCTTCAAACATCTAAATGCTGCTGGAAATAAATGCAAGTAAATATTTTTTGACTGCGCTGGGGGCAGCTGAATCGGAACAGGTGACGAGGTGGCCCTTGGGGGCCAGATGCGGTGCTGCTGAAGTGAATGTGCTTTGGGACTGCAGTTCGACTTTGGTGCGAATTCAATGTGCAATTATTATGATTTGAGAGCTTTAAGTGATTTTGCTCTCCTTCTATGAATCTGCTGGAAGATATTCAAATTTCTCTTGCTTTGGGCTGCTACTCAAGATATTCTCTGATACACTTTGGCGCTACATTGATGATTTATGCCATCGACTGATACTCTTTGACACGCTTGAAGCTTGCTGATTTGATCTAATACACTTTAAACTCTGTGAATGATCTGTTGTTGTTTCCAAACCGGATCCTTTGGCACGTTTGGGCAATTTCGGGATTTTTTCGGTGCGTAGTGGGCTCGGCGATCAGAAGATTCCCTGAAGATTCCTCGAAATGGCCTATTTCCCGTAGCGATGCGTGAATAGCTATTCGCGCATCGAAAACTGCCTTTGTTTCTTGATCGAGAGCTTAGAAGTGTAATTTTTCTCCTTGCGCGAAGCTTTTTCGGCTTTTCTGGCTGCTGACGTAAGCACTGCATCGGCTGTACGGCAGATGATGTCATCAGTGGGTCCCTGGTACAGCGCGACGTGGTAAGGTATTGGACGAACTGTTGGTGAAGAGGTTCCGATGCGATATCGCGATATCGCGTCGGCGGGGAAAGAGGGGGGGTCATTGGGTTGGACATTGGGGCTTGCGACTGCCGATATGCGATATCGCGATATTGCATCGGCGGAGGTGGAGGGGTGAACAAAGTGGACACTCGGTGTGTGTGATCGCCGATCGCCGATTTCGCAATGTCGCATCGGCGGGGGTCGGATGGTCATTGTTTTTCATGAAAGTGATATGGCGAATTTGCGATGCGAAAACGGCTTTGAAGGGAAAAGGTAAGTAAGTGGGTGTGAAGGGCTTTTGAAGTTTCGGAAGGGGTCCGATTACTTCAGGGGAGTTTTATACTTAGGAAAGAGTCCAAAGTATGTGGAAGGTGGTTTCGGAGGCTGGGTTCTTGCTTAGTTTCTGATAAACTAAACAATTCCCGGGACTTGCTATGGTTATTTTTCAACCAGGGGAAGGGATATTACATAGGGGAACTTACTTAATATCAATACGGGGACAGGAAACATAGGGGGCTAGATAATAACGTTAGTGGTTAATATTGAGATGTTAATAAAGCGCTAAGTTTCAGAAGAAATTAGGCTGTTGCAGGGGGTAGGACCATACTTCAAGAGAAGATATGGAACAACTTTGAGTAAAGCAGATCTTTACTCAATCGGAGTGATGAAGATGATGAACTTAAGAGGTGTCAAGCAGATCTTGACCTCTTTTAGGGATGTTAGTTAGTGATCGGGGGAAAAGCGGAGATGGGGAGTTAGTTATACCTCATTTGAGCCTTTTTGCTTACAAATCTTTACTAATTATGTTCTGCATGATATGATCCCTGCAAACTTGGAACTTGTCAGCAATTCAACAGCCTTAGAACTACCTACCCAGCTTACTTTCCTAGCATTTTTTCTTCTTTTGCTTGGGGGTGCACTTAGACTTGCAAAGCCATCATACATTTTTCTTTTGATGCTTTCCTATCTACATACTACCCTTATTTCTTCCAGAGCCTAGATTAAACTGTTGGACTCTTTTGTTTCTCTACCTATCTAAGAGTCTGCCAAGATTAAACTGTTTGGGAAGACTTACAATCTCTATATTCTAAAACATGAAATTTAAACCTAGGGAGACCAAGATTAAACTGTTTGGACCTCCCTTTAACTAATAGTAGCGATACCAGGAAAACTTTACAAAATTTGAAGGCAAATGAATGAATCTTGAAGCAGCCTTCTTCATGTGGAGATTGTTTGAGCAAATATGGAGCATTGCAGCAAGCAAAGTACAACATATTTGGCCTGTGAAATGCCAATCATGAAAAATGAATACCTGCTGCAGCAGGAGCTAACAGTGGCTCCACTCAGGGATGGCTTCTCTTTGCGGGAAGTCAAGAACAGCAGGCCATAACGCCTTGATTTTTACTTTCTTGCTGTCTTCTGAAAAATTTATTTCCTTCGGCCGCTTTATTTCTCCTACCTACCTACCCTAACTAGCAACTGCTTTGCCGTTAGGTAAAATCACATAACCAGTGCAGCCATTTAAGCAACTGTAAATCGAGATAATCTTGCTGACTGATCGTTTCTGAACGCAAAAGCATCTTCCGAGCGCGTGCTTTTACAACCAAAATTGTGGCTTCCATTTCTCGCCACTAAAGCTTACGGTCTTCACTGAGGAAACATGTTAGCAAAATTTTGTTAAGCCAAAGTTCCATTTAATCTGCAATTGGATCGATGAACTTACCCTGAGAGAGAACTTCCTCTGCTCCATTTGAATCTTTAATAGAATTATGCAGAGTCTATGAATCAGCAGGTGGCGGCATCTTCTCCTAAGTTGAGGACGGGAGACTTCGGCATGATTTAGGATCTTCTGGGTCGAGGGGAGCAACTGCATCTTCGGTAATGAGCCTAGCAGATGATCCTTCTGTCTTTCACTTGGATCCCAAATCACACAGAATCCTCAGGTCCTCAGGCAACAGTGTTCCCTCCTGAATATGCGCGTGGGAGCTCAGGCATGATTCCGGGTTCTTTGGGCTGGAAGGATCAGTTACATCGTCGGTAATGACCCTAGCTGTTGATCCTTTTGTCTTTCCCTTGGAACCCAGATCATACTCAAACTGTAATTCAGGAGGCAACACTATTTCCCGCTGAACTGGAGGAGGAAGATTTTGGCAAAACTCTTGAGGGTTGCGAAAATCATAAGCCTGAATTTGAGCTACCAATAGTTCAATTTCATTCTCATATTTTTGCACAACAAACTCAAGGAACAATTTATTTCAGCCGCCAGGTATTGTTGACAATACCTTTCTGAAAATTTTTTCATCAAGCTCAAACTCTTATAGACTTTCTCTGCATTTTTCTAAAGCTTCTTCTATCGGAAGTTCTTCCCAAGATTCGGTCATTCTCTTGTGTTGAACATAAATGAGATACTTGGCTGTAACATTTGGTTCGTTCCTCAGTGGAGCCTTTGATTGAAATTGAAGTGGAGTCGCCAGGTGGATGTCTGGACTCTGAAGTGCCTGATCTCTGTCCACCATCAAAGACCAGAACTAAACATGACAAGCCTTCAAAAATAGGAGCACTTCCTCCATTGGGGTTTAAAGATGAACCAAGCGCTTGAATCCCCAATGGTGCGCGCAGATACAGGTCGACCGAGGCTTTTACAAGTCGGTTTCTTCCACTCTAGAGCTGTAGAGTGGTTGCATTGATTTATCTGAGGAGGTCCCCAGCGGAGTCGCCATTATGTTATCACTCAGGTTGTCCCTAGGCTCCTATTAGGGATACAGCTGAGGTAACCACAAACCAATCTTCTGATTGCAAGTTCTAGCCCACCTGCAATCGGAGAGGGCTCTCTCCTTTAGATTCAACCTTAGTTGATGATTTTAGGTTAGCTTTCTGACTTCAAGGGAATGTTGACTGTGATTGGAAGGAATGTAGGATTCTCGAAAAAAGAGGCACAGTAAGGTGTTATAAGTTTCGAACCATTGGGCATGGAGTCACAAATTGAGGCATGCGAGCGTTTTCTTGGTCACAAGGGGATACAGAGTGGGATAGCCACACAGGATACAATACTTAGTCTGCTGAAAATGCGGAATGGACATCAGGGATGAAAGGCAAAAGAGAATCATTTCATCATGCTAACAAAGGGGAGAAGTGGATGAGTGGGATCCCGGAGCAGTTAAGAATTCCAAAGACATGCACTCATATGTGAAAGAAATGGGGTAAACCAGATCATTTAAGAATACAAGCTCATAACCATTTCTGAAGAAAACATCGAAAAGTGCAGAAATTGAACTTAAGGTGTATTGAAACAAATCTTAAGCTATTCTTTTTTTCTGCAACTTAGAAAGGCAGAAAGGTGATAAAACATAAAATAGATAGGGAATAAAAACACTTATTGGATCATGCAGAGACACAGGAATTCCGTGATCATTCCTCAGCCAAGAGAAAACAGCAAGTTGTTTCGCAATCCATGCTTTCAGAAATCTTTGATTATGAGAAATATGACAGTTACAGTGCGAGTCTTTACTCAGAGAAATTGCTGGAAAGGAAACTGACCAACAACTACTACTACCAACCAACCAACCCTTTACAATATCGCTTCGGGTGGTATTTATAGACAAAATATCAGGAAAGGCATCATTACAAGTGACCGTGACAGGTCTGCTTAGAACTCTTCAAACATCTAAATGCTGCTGGAAATAAATGCAAGTAAATCTTTTTTGACTGCGCTGGGGGAAGCTGAATCAGAACAGGTGACGAGGTGGCCCTTGGGGACCAGATGCAGTGCTGCTGAAGTGAATGTGCTTTGGGACTGCAGTTTGGCTTTGGTGCGAATTGAATGTGCAATTATTATGATTTGAGAGCTTTAAGTGATTTTGCTCTCCTTCTATGAATCTGCTGGAAGATATTCAAATTTCTCTTGCTTTGGGCCGCTGCTCAAGATATTATCTGATACACTTTGCCACTACATTGATGATTTCTGCCGTCGACTGATACTCTTTGACACGCTTGAAGCCTGCTAATTTGATCTGATACACTTTAAACTCTGTGAATGATTTGTTGTTGCTTCCAAACCAGATCCTTTGGCACGTTTGGGCGATTTCGGGCTTTTTTTGATGCGCAGTGGGCTCAGCGATCAGAAGATTCCCTGAAGATTCCTCGAAATGGCCTATTTCCCGTAGCGATGCGCGAACGCTATTCGCGCATCGAAAACTGCCTCTGTTTCTTGATCGGGAGCTCCGAAGTGCGATTTTTCTCCTTGCGCGAAGCTTTTTCGGCTTTTCTGGCTGTAGACGTAAGCACTGCGTCGGCTGTATGGCAGATGACGTCATCAGTGGGTCCCTGGTACAGCGCGACGTGGTAAGGTACTGGACGAACTGTTGGTGAAGAGGTTTCGATGCGATAACGCGATATCGCGTCGGCGGGGAAAGAGGGGGGGTCACTGGGTTAGACATTGGTGCTTGCGACTGTCGATATGCGATATCGCGATATCGCATCGGCGGAGGGGGAGGGGTGAACAAAGTGGACACTCGGCGTGTGTGATCGCCGATCACCAATTTCGCAATGTCGCATCGGCGGGGGACGGATGGTCATTGTTTTTCATGAAAGTGATATGGCGAATTTGCGATGCGAAAATGGCTTTGAAGGGAAAAGGTAAGTAAGTGGGTGTGAAGGGCTTTTGAAGTTTCGGAAGGGGTCTGATTACTTCGGGGGAGTTTTATACTTAGGAAAGAGTCCAAAGTATGTGGAAGGTGGTTTCGGAGGCTGAGTTCTTGCTTAGTTTCTGATAAACTAAACAATTCCCGGGACTTGCTATGGTTATTTTTCAACCAGGGGAAGGGATATTGCATAGGGGAACTTACTTAATATTAATACGGGGACAGGAAACATAGGGGGCTAGATAATAACGTTAGTGGTTAATATGGAGATGTTAAGAAAGCGCTAAGTTTCGGAAGAACTTAGGCTGTTGCAGGGGGTAGGACCATACTTCAGGAGAAGATATGGAACAACTTTGAGTAAAGCAGATCTTTACTCAATTGGAGTGATGAAGATGAACTTAAGAGGTTTCAAGCAGATCTTGACCTCTTTTAGGGATGTTAGTTAGTGATCAAGGGAAAAGCGGAGACGGGGAGTTAGTTATACCTCATTTGAGCCTTTTTGCTTACAAATCTTTGCTGATTATGTTCTGCATGATATGATGCCTGCAAACTTGGAACTTGTCAGCAATTCAACAGCCTCAGAACTACCTACCAAGCCTACTTTCCTAGCATTTTTTCTTCTTTTGCTTGGGGGTGCACTTAGACTTGCAAACCCATCATACATTTTTCTTTTGATGCTTTCCTATCTACATACTACCCTTATTGCTTCTAGAGCCCAGATTAAACTGTTGGACTCTTCTGTTTTTCTACCTATCTAAGAGTCTGCCAAGATTAAACTGTTTGGGCAGAGTTACAATCTCTATATTCTAAAACATGAAATTTAAACCTAGGGAGACCAAGATTAAACTGTTTGGACCTCCCTTTAACTAATAGTAGTGATACCAGGAAAACTTTACAAAATTTGAAGGCAAATGAATGAATCTTGAAGCAGCCTTCTTCATGTGGAGACTGTTTGAGCAAATATGGAGCATTGCAGCAAGCAAAGTACAACATATTTGGCCTGTGAAATGCCAATCATGAAAAATGAATACCTGCTGCAGCAGGAGCTAACAGTGCCCATGGTGTCTGGAGAGTCATACAACTTCTTAAGATAGTTATCCCAATTTTCTAAGGGGATAGAATGATTATCTTTAGTTTTACAAATAAAAAATACATTCCGTCAAAAATTTCTGGGCACAACTTTAGAAAGGTGGATATGACATCTTCTTCCTTTTTATGAAAGATTTGTATATACTTATATTCCAGAGCTTAATGATTTCATTAGGAGGGTGTTTAATTGTTTTCCTGACAATTTTGTAGTCCTTGGCATACCAAATATTGGAACTTCTATTATTCTAGTTATATGATGTCTCATTAGAGAATTTGCTAATGGTGTTGGAAAGGGTAGTAGTAAAATGGTAATAAATTTGATAAATGTTGTTATTATAAGTCAAGGAGCCTAAATCTCTTTCTAAATCCCTTAAGAAAAGATTGAAATTACTTCTATCGAAGCGAATGTGTCTTTTTATTTCACTAGTCTCCTGCATGTGGGTTGTATGCATAACAATATTGATGGACAAAGACAAATGTCTATGGCCAGAGTAAGGCTCAAACCCATTAAGTAGCTCAAGGTTTTTAATATGGTTGAGGAAATGGGTATCAGAAATCACACAATCCACGACGTTACTACCCAGCTCATGGAAACAGGTCATTTGACCAGAGGAAGGCCACTGGTTAATACCATTTCAAATGATTAGGTCTTGGGAACTACAAAGTTTGTGGAGCTTGGTGCCGAATAAGTTCTTGATTATGTCTTCAGAGTTTCTCTTGAATCTATTAGCTAAGTTACCATCTTCATCAAGCCACAAGGCGTTAAGGTTAGATTTGTTACTTAATATAACAACTTGGTTAGTAGCAGTTCTAGCATTAAAGTCCCTAAGAAAAAAGATATTACCTTCATTCTTTGGGTTGTAGATGTATTTTCCTAGGGTATTGAAAGGACAATTCTTATCCAAGTTTTTTTCTTATAAGATGTAGAGTTGATAGGAGAAAAAAAGCAGATTGCAAGAAAGATCCTATTGGTGGTAGAATCAGAGATCTCGATCCAAATTTGTTGACTGAAGGGGTCAATTTTATGAAGTTAGACGTGAGTGAAAACAATGTTTCTTATATAACAGGCTATGCCACCAAAACCCCTTCGAGAGGATTTCTTATTCCATGCCGAAAAAAGAGTGAATCCATCAAGGTGAGGGAAACTAGATTCGTCATGTTCCCAAGTTTCAACTAAAAGAATAAGATCAATATCACTCGGGATATTACACCATGGAAAACCACGAAAATTCCAGAAGAGGATACCAAGTGATGCTAGTCCCTATTTATTACTTGTGTTTGGGACTCTATCTCTAATAATAACTTTCCTATTCCTAATCATTTTCCATTTCCCTTTCTTTCTTACTTCCTTGACCTTTTGTACTTCTTTCCTAAATTCAATTTGGTTTTCTGAAATATGATTTGCATTTATAAAAAGTCCTCATCCTTTTAGTTTGAATAAAAAAGTTTAAAGAATATTAAAAAACCTATTCATTAACTTAAATATTTTATAATTTTTCTTTACATAAAATAAATTATTTAATAATTTTTTTAATTATTAAAATATTAATAAGAGAAATTATTTTAGGAAAAATTCTATTATATATAAATTTATTTTCTATTAAATTATTATATATATATATATATTATATATACTATATATATATATATATATATTAACATAATTACCCTAGCTTTTGCAAAAAATTTAATTGAGATGAAAGCAAATCTATCATTTACTTACGCTTGTCAACTAAAATATATGTAAAGTGAAGTTGAAAAGTATATCTAACCTATATTAAATAAAGTTGAAAAGTAGATCACTATTTTCTGCACTAATTTATAAGATTAGAATGGAATAATTTTTTATAGCTTGAGGACTAGGGTACAAAAACTAAATACAATAGGTTATAACTTTGACACTATTGAAAAATAAATCAAAATAATCCTTTTAAAAGTTATTTTACAAGATATGTTAATTGATTTATAACATTAAAATTATTGGAAAAATAAATCTTTTAATATAATTTTAAAAATGAAAAATAACACTATCTTTTAATTAATTGAGACAAATAATATTAATTAAGTAGTTAAATTTTTTAAATTATGATGTGAATATGGGTTAGTAGGAGTAGGAAGGGTTATTCTTAACTTCAATGGAAAATTTGAAATTGAGTATAGTTCAGTATTAGGAATTTGTGCAAATAGTGAGATAAAGACATATAGATTAATGTAAGAGCTTATTTTAGACAAAAAACAAGTATCCAGGATTTGGTGGTGTTGGGAGGTCGTAGTTGGTTATCCATTACCTTGTGTAATTCAGTATTAGGAATTTGTGCAAATAGTGAGATAATGACATATAGATTAATGTAAGAGCTTATTCTAGACAAAAAACAAGCATCCAAGATTTGGTGGTGTTGGGAGGTCGTAGTTGGTTATCCATTACCTTGTTCATGAATCTTTATCTAAGGATTGAAAGTTGCTAAGCACCATTGATGAAATAAAGAATATGAAAACTAGCCTTTTCTACTATTAGCTTCATTAATATGTTGGGAATGAACAATTCTCCAATGTAATGTCCCATAATAATAATAATAAAATATAAGCAAATAAATAATAAACAATAAAGAAAAGATAATAATAGTGAATAGATAATAAATAATGAGTAAATATAATAACAAATAAATGAAATAGTAAATAACAATACTAGAGTTCTAAATAAGTATATATAAAAGTAAACTATAAAATACTAACAATAAGCAAAGTTAACAAAAAGTAAAATAAAATAAGAAAGAGTTAACTAAGAGAACTATAAAAATAGTAAAAATAGCTAAAGTTATCAAAAGTTAAAAATAAATCAAATAAGAAATAAATAAATTAAGATAAAATGTAACTTAAGTAAAACTTAAAATAAAAATAAAATAAATGTTGCATGTTGACACATGGAATGTGTGCATGCGGTTCCATTTCCATTGTTTGGTCTATTGAATAGATGGAGAGGAAGATGAAATGCATCATTCCTTCCCTCATTCTATGGGGAGAAAAGTGTGGTGAAACAAACGATTCCTAGGCAGTAGTATGTTGATTGAGGGCTCGGGGGTAGCCACTTGTAAAAAGACTATATGCAGCGGAGCCTACGGTTGGGTGCAGAGTCATCCCCAACACTTTGTTGTAGTTAGCAAGATTCAAATAACGTTCAACTCCAAAATTTCAAGTAAGGAATATCATTGCTACAGGTAAGTTGTCTTCACTTTTATTTCTCAAAAATTCTATGCTAATTAGTTGAATAGAAGTGTGTTGATTGTAAATCACATAATTGATCTAATTAGTTGCATAATTTAATTTTAGAGTTGTTACATATGTTATCCGAGCGAGTTTCAACTCTAAGTGACCTCTAGATAAAAGTTTGAGAAAAATACCTAATTAATGTATCTAAAAAGAAATATATGCCATTACCATTAAAATTTACTTATTTAAATAATTTTTCTGTGTTATTAAGCTTTTCAAATTTCCAATCTATTTTTTTTCTTTACCAATATGATAAAACATAAGAAGAAATCAAATCTCAAATTAACTCTGAATAATATCATATAGTAAATTAGGTTTCTCACTTGAATTAAATTTTCATTGATTAAATTACTCAAATATAAATGAGAAAAGAAGTTGAAAAAACTTATAAAAAATCTTCAAA
Source organism: Pinus taeda (assembly GCA_000404065.3). NCBI lineage: Eukaryota > Viridiplantae > Streptophyta > Pinopsida > Pinales > Pinaceae > Pinus > Pinus taeda. The sequence continues at coordinate 12,969 of APFE031634576.1, forward strand.
TATCTATATATATAACCTAAACTTAAATTTTTAAACCAATACACGTAATTATTTTTAATAAATTCTTCAAAATGCACAATCAAATGAAAATGCATAATCTCATGGCAAAAGTCATAATCAATCTCAAAAAGGAGAGAACAAATTCATAAAGATGGATAGTAAAATGAGGGAGAGTAGCATGTTATCATTCTATTATGATGAAATTGTTGAGAATTAAGTTGTATGGTTAGATTTGTTGCAAGTAACATGCCATGCAATAGTTATTTTTGGTTTACAAGGCATGAATGGAAATTTACGAGTTAAACTTATTAACGCGCGCACTTGCACCCTAAGCAATTTATATCGATGAAGCGTGAGCTAAGGGAAAGCATTGATAAAGCTTCTAGCAAGACCAATACAATTTTTTTACAATATCATTTTTTAATGCTTTATTTAGAGCAATATTGTAAAAAATGGTTGAAATATCAAATTGTTTAATGTTTTTTAAATAATAATTTTGGATAAAAAATAAATTACGTTACATAACGTCTTAATAATTGTTCTCTTAAAAAAAAAAAGAAGAAATACTAACTAGTTGTTCTCGATCAAATTCTAGTTGTTACATGGATACTCTACCTGATCTATTTATAATGCATAGCAAGATCTGCTCATTCAACTTGTCCTAATGATGAACCACACTGGTTGGTTCGAAACGCGTTGACAAAATTATTTCTATGTGATTTTCGCCAAAGATTCTTCTCTAAATTGATATGGATCACAGAAGCCTAAATTCAATAATTGAATCCCTGCACAGAGGAGCGACTGTAACTAAGGTTCATCATTTTGAACGGACACACTTGCAAGTTTCTAAGTTGAAGGCAGATCTGGCATTTCTTAAAAGGTGCAGAGATTCCACCACTATTCCTGTTTTTGGTCTAACTAGCCGTTCTCGATCAAATTCTAGCTGTTACATGGATACTCTGCCCGATCTATTTATAATGCATAGCAAGATCTGCTCATTCAACTTGTCCTGATGATGAACCACACTGGTTGGTTCGAAACGCGTCGACAAAATTATCTCTATGTGATTTTCACCAAAGATTCTTCTCTAAATTGATATGGATCACAGAACCCTAAATTCAATAAATTTTATTTATTTAAATATAATTGGTAGTAAAATATTTTTATATTTATTATTATTTTGTTATGTAGGTGTTCATATTAAAATTGTCTTTGTCTTCTTGTTGTTTATGGTGTATTTTTTATTTATAATAATAAAGTGTGTTATTTTTTGTGTATTAATTAGTAATTTATTTTAAAAAATTGGTTTAGTTAAGTATTTATTTATATTTACGTTTCATAATTTTAAGATTTAACATTATATTTAATAAAAATAATAATATAGCAACATTGATTTAAATTAATGAATTAGATTTAATGTGGATGATTGAAGATATAAATGATGAACTTGTGATTGCTTTTAAAAACATTGAAAGATTATTTGTTTGACTTTTCTCCAAGTATGCTCCTTCTAGCAGATTTTTGCTATATGCAGCAACTATTTATTTCTTGATTAGTTAGTGACACCCAGTCATGTTTTAAAGACAATTGTTGCACCAAAATAATATAAGCACTAGTATTTAGGAGATTCATTAGCTTTATTTTCTATTTGCATACATTATCATAGATAGAGGAAATATAAGTAATTGAGAAACAAATATTATGATGAATATAGTATAGTAAGCTTTAGAATAAAATTTAAAATAATTGTAAAATAAAATTTACAGTAAGAATTGTTGTGGACAAGATTTAAATTCTCATATTATGTAAATTTAGATGTAATTGAGATATATAAATTAGAATAAGGTTTAATTTTGGTTAAGGGAAGTAGTTTCTCATAGAAGTGGAAACTAGTAATCAAAAGAATTTGGCCAATTAAAAACAAAGTGTTATTATTAATTATTATTATTATTTATAAATATTTATTTTTAGTATACTACCTTTAATGTGAGGGGAATGAGTTAAAGGTCACCATTTTAGTGAATTTTTTTTAAGAAAAGGTATACATTAATTATAGCTTCAAATTAGGTGGTGGTTTATATTCTTTATGTTCACTATGGTTTAAATCTTGATCATGTCTAATTGCTAAATTTTATTGATATATTATGGTACTATGTCTGAGGTTATGGTTTCAATTTTTTTTTTTCTTTTTTTGTCAACATGAAAATGTAGAAGTATAATGTTGTGATGATGTTTCATGATATGATGGTACGTGGTAATTGGACATAGTTCTGATAAGGGAATAAGGATGCACATGTGGTTCTTATTTATTCATTTTGTTATGATAATGATGTTGTATGCTCATGTTGAATATGGTATGCATAATATGGCATATAGATTATGATGTTATGATATGAGGTTATATTGATACTTGGTTCATTGATTACGTGATGATATGTCTTTGATGTTGATATGTTGATATTATGATGTGAAGCAAGTGGTAATTATATGTAGATTTATGACATGCATAATTTTGTGATAAAAATGATGTTGTGTTCTCATGATGACATGCAAGACTTCACATGTGGATTATTTTCTATGATACTATGGTTATTGCTAATTCATTGGATGTATGTTGAGATGTGGTGATGGACAGGAAATCCACAAATGGGCCGAGAGGGTTGGTTTATTTGATGATCTCGTAGGAGCCCATACCTGTGAGGGATAATATGTAACACCATATGGGAGAGGGACAAACTCAATTAACACTACATAAGACAATGGTTCCTTTATCTTGTATAACTCCTAATAGATAGCTCTTGAAGGGCTATGGAACCATCTTGAGGAATCCAAGTGCCTGATATTGTAAGCTAGGTGCCTAGTATTGGATTGGGATGCCAAAGTTTGATGGGGGTGTAAGGACTTCGATGCCCTCGGTTGTGCCCCTTAGTAGGTGTGGAGGTAGTGGGCCAGCCTTGCAAGATGCCTAGAGTCATTGAGTACCATACCGAATGCCTGCCTTGGAGCAGATGAGGTATGAGTCAAGCGCGAGCCTTGGACTTGGGTACAGACCGATGAGGCTTATGCCCAGTTCCAAAAGTGGGAAAAAGGACAAAGATTCCTTGAGATTTCCGAGGTGTTGTGAAAGCTTTTGATGCTTGCTAGTTATACTAGTTCAGTAGAGGGTGTAGGGCAAACATGAAGTAATAAATAAATAAATAAATAAAATGTTAAATGATTC
>APFE031634596.1:0-21108 GCA_000404065.3 Pinus taeda
GTAATATAAATCATCTGCTTTTCTTCTCAGGATTCATGAAGGATTTGTCATGTTCAGAATGTGTGTTTTGTTCTTTCCTTAATGTCTTTTTATAGTTGCATGGATGCATAATCACTCAGAATTCACTGATTGTGCTCTGAATTCCTGTATGCATGTATGAACTGTGGTTTTATATGAGTTGTGTTCTGAACATCTAAATGCTAAGTGCCCTGACTTCTATGTAAAGGCAATATCATTGTTTACTGAAGTATGATTGAATCCATAGGCCCAATGGAAACTTATGTAATGTTTATCCAGCCTTTATATTTGTCAATGTTGTTACACCACAAGAGTTAGCCATCTTATTATTAGTCAAAATCAATAACCTTTTGAGAGAGCCCTCTCAGGCTAAGGAGGCTAAGCCTTAGTCAAAAGATTGGTTTGAAATAGTTACTTGAAGTCTTCCTGGTCTGCAGCCTTCCAGGGTCTGATTTTGAGATAACAGTACCTTTACTTAGCGGTGGAGGCTGTAGAGAATGGTCCACATACATTTGAGTGAACTCACTCCAGGATTGCTCCAACTCTACTATCCTGATCCTGAAAGGAATCTTTTGCATACTTACCCAGCGTGCATCCTTTGCATGTATCTGTTTGCTCTAGTTTTCCCTTGGGTAAGCCGATAAAAATTTGCTGCATGATCTTCAAGGCCCCGTGATGCAAGTGGCCTAGTCTCCTATGCCATAGCTTGCCAACATCTTGGCTTTGCACTAGCTTTGCTTTGGAACTCAGCGCAACATAGTCATCTACCTCCAGCTTGTAGAGATTCTTTACTCGAATCCCAATTCGTTTGGTCTGTCCGGTGCCGATATGCCTCAAGAAAACTTTTCCTTTACTAAAGACTACATCATAGCCTTTATCTTCTAGCATAACAATAGACACAAGATTCTTTTTCAAACCTGGTACATACTTAACATCAAATAGGGTGAGAGGAGCACCATGCTCCCTCTAAAACAAAACTGTACCTTCACCTAAGACACAGTACTTTCCATCATTGCCCATATCGATCCGCATTTGGAGATCCTTCTCCTCCAATGTACTGAAAATATTCTTGTCACCTGACATGTGGAAAGAAGCTCCATTGTCTAGGTACCAAACACATCCCACCACGGATGAAACCATGCATGCGATAGGTGAGAAATCCAGCTCAAATTGTGAAGCTAGTGCATCACCATCAGATCCCTTTGAGGAACCTTTCTTGGATTTCTTTTGTGAACAATTCATAGCATAATGGCCCACTTCATGACAGTGAAAGCATCACACTTTCGACTTGTCAACCTTCTTCCCTCCATGAGAATATTTGGATTGGGATGCCTTCCCTTTCCCTTTCTTAGCTTTACTCGCTAAAGCTAGATTTTCTTCATCATCTTGTTTTGATGAAGATCCATCCTAGGTGCTTCACCTTATCTCCTCCTGCATCAGATTCGACCAAAGTTGTTCCCAATCTGGAAATTTCTCTCTTCCATTAACCGAGTCCTGGTAGCTATGCTAGCTCTTAGGAAGACCGAGGAGTGCAAGACTCACCATGTCATCATCAACAGTCACAATCCCTATGCTTCCAACCTCATCCCTACAGGTGGTGAGCTTGTTCAGGAACATAGAGATTGTGTCACCCTTTTCACACTTGATCTTTCAAAGTTTATCTTTCAGTGCCAACTTCCTCTGATCACTGCTATTCTGATAAAGATCTTTCAATGTTTTCCACATCGAAACGGAGTCTCCTTCCCATGGAGGCTCGAGACAATGTGATCTCAAACTCCCTCCAGGATGATTCTCCTAGCTCTAGCCACACACTTTTCCATTTTGCCAGTTGAGTAGCATCAGTCGGCTTCTGGACTTCTTGATCAATGAAGTCCTTTAGACCGTTATCTTCTAATACGGCTTCCATGCGATCCTTCCAGGCTATATAATTTGAACTACCATCAAGGGCATATTCGAGTCGCAAACCACTGAACGCCATAGGTGAAATAGATGTGATAAGAAATCAATTCAATATTCAGAAACCAAACTTCGAACTTCTCCTGCTTGTACTCTGTTCTTCCTTGATCACCTTTGCTCTGATACCATGTAAATTTTCCCACTATAGATCACCTAGTAATGCAATGTACTAAAGCAAAACACTTGATCTACTTCTACAAACAATTGAGCGGAAGCTTAATCGAACATGAGCAACATCATGCATGAACAAATATAACTGAGAATAAGAAGTAATCAACCATAACACAGAAGATATATCATTGGGGAAAGCACCAACCTAAAACCCCAACTCTGTATTATCATACAAGTGGAAATCTTGTTCAAGTTACAAAAAGAATAAGCTCTCAAGCTATCCTGCTCTCTCTGCAATCAAAGAATAAAGCTCACAGACTCAATAGACATAGAATATATCTTCCTCAAGCCCTCCAAGCCTCTTATTTCCTTGCGCATTTTTGATTGGGGTCCAATGATATCACATGTGTGAATTGGCCTCATCACACTCACTATAACCTCAGGTCCAACTGCGCAATCCTTAAGTAATAATATTGCTTCTGCATGTAAGGAATATTCACAATGGAATATTCTTGCAACTGATAGTACACTGTCCCTCCATCTGGTCTCAACCGGGTCTTTGGCTGAACTGACATGCATAAGTTATCCATGAGTGAATCTTCAGTTATCTAAAATATAGTAGTTACATGCATGCAAGCATTAACTAACTGAACTCTCATTAATTTAACAAATTGTTAAATTAATCTAACTAGACTTGACTCAGTTAACTGAGCCAACTAATTACAACTCAATATTACAACTCACTCTTATCTCTTTAACTGATGGATAAATCCCTCAATCAAAGGAGAAACTGTTGCATGTCCTCACATTGACTTCAAGTTCGTAATTCCTTAACTAGTTAACTCAAGATGAATTAATTAATCAATTTACAAACTGCTGTTAATATCAAATTCGAATTTTACTTCTTATGTTTAGTCCAGGGACTAACTAAAATAAGAAGGGATCCCGAAATGCTATTTTTAGAAAAGCTATTTTTAGCATTTTCACTTTTCACCCATTGTAGCTAAGATCTCCAATGGCTGAATTGCTATTTATAGAAGTGCTATTTTTAGCATTTCTTGTTACACATTTCAACATTATTTGGGGGTGCCTTTTTTCTAATCAACGCCATGATTAACTATTATTGTGAGTTTTACACTTGTTATTGTTCTTGTTCATTTTGTTACACATATAATGATGCGAGTAGTTATAGTATTTATAAATTCATACTTTCTTCAATAATTCGAAAATGTGATAATAGTTTTTTAATTTTAAAATTTTTCAAAAACCATGGACTATGATGCTAGTGAGAATTCAAAGGAAGCATATAAGGAAAAAGGAAGTTCAAGAAACACGACACCAAAATCTTTAAATGGTATGACAATTTTAAAATTAGTTTATATTTTGTTACAATGGTTAGACATTATGCTAATAAATGGTTGTTGATTAGTTTATATTTATTATTTGATTAGGACAATGATAAAATGTTGTGCTCCTTCTTCAACTGCCCAATTACAATTTTTTTCTGATAAAAAAATTCTCTTATATCTTGATCAACCTATTTGTGATAAATGGGACACTGTTTTTATCTGTTACCAACTAGGCACATTAAAGTGTTCTCCAAGCCAACTTGATTTCGAGAACTACAAGAGAAATAGTCTACACAGTTTGACAACAGCTACTCTTTGGCCCCTTCAGGGATTGACCATGGAAGAAATTGCTTCAGTAGTAGATAAGCTATTGGATGGAAACATTTGGTTTACTATTCCACTTAATCATCCAATAGATGCCATAAAATTAAAATATTGCTGTTCCAAATTGAAAACCAATTGAACAATATTAGATGCAATGGTTACATATTGTCAAAGTCATGATGAGAAATTGAATGAGAAGACTCTTACCAGATTCAACATTCTTGAGCATTATGAAATTAACAATATTGTATTTTCCAATTTTTGCAACACGGTGAAGGGGTCTACTTATGTAAAAAGAACACGTCATACAAAGATAGCGTCCCTTTCTCAGCAAGCATGTGGAATCCTTGACAGAATGATAAATGGATCAACAAGTGTTCAACAGATTGACAACAATTTTGAATTTGGTTATCGTTTTGGGGGCCCTAATCTTTTGTCAACTGAAGCATAAAAACTATTACTGAAGTATGAAAACTGATAGCTTGTAGACTTGAATGTTAAAAATACACACGAGGTATATTTATAAATATATATATAATTATATATATATATATATATATATATATATATAATATATATATATATATATATTATAATATACTAATTTGTACAAAGTGATGAATGTTTACAGTGAGAAACGCATTTATATACCTAAGCAGGTGTCTTTCATGAATGGCAATGTCTTTAGACATGCCTTTTCACTTAACTTAAAGAACTATTTAAATTAATTAATATTTAATTATTTATTTTTTTATATTAATTTATTTTTTATTTGTTATGAAATTATATTCATACATAGCCCCTTCCTTCAGAGCTTGTCTCAAAGCTATTTGCTGGCAATTGTTTTTGCGGTTGGTCGTCTCGAGTCTTATGAAAGTGGAAGTCTCCGACATCGGTGGCTCACTAGTAACTTATTTAAAATTCAAGTTGTCTTCCTTTTTTTTTAAATTTAAATTTAATTTAAGAATTTATATATAATATATATGTGTTTCTTTTGTTTTTATTTTAAAATAGCTCTATTTATTTATTTGATCTCATCAAATCTCTCTCCGTCTCTCTCTCATAATATATATATATATATTATATATTTATAAACTTATATTTATATATATAATATGTAATTATATAATAACCCATGATTCTGACCGAATCAACGCATTCAATAGTCACGCTGCCTCATTTGACCATTTGACGCATTTGTGACAACCATCTGAAACAAGGGAGCATGGGCCTTTGAAAATGACAGAAAACTATAGCAAAGTTGTTTCTACAAATAGCATTAACGTTGGTTTCTTCTAGAAAAGCTAATGTGGTAATATTTAAACCATATTGCAGGTGCAATGACTGGTAGAATTTGTAACCATCAAGAACATGTTGCACAATTCTAACAACGTATTTGACTATACGAAAACCCTGCAGCGTTCGTTTCCGCACCATGGAATCAAATAAAGGAGTCCCTGATCGTCTTCATTAATATGATCTTCTTGGTGGCTACCCTAACCTTGAGACTCAACACTATGAGTGGAAGCTACATGGAGGTCATGGAAACGACAAGTGCAAATGATTACTACTTTGACGACACCATCATTGTAATTTTGCACATTTGTGCAGCGATTTCTGTTCTAAGGAGTTGTGAGACACACTGTTACATTGTAGAGGTCTTCTTCATTAGATCCCTGCTATTATAATGCTGATTTAAGATATGTAGAGCATGATTAAAGCTAATATTATAAAAAGTCTCGGGGTACCCTCTAAGAACACATTCAATGGAAGCCTCATAGATACGGACATAAATTCTTATCATCATCCTCTGGATTTTCATGTCTTCCCTATCAACAAGAGTAGCAAAAATGTGTAGAAGAGCCGATATATTCTCTACAGGGATAGTCTACAAATCACTGTCTTTCAAAGCGACGACATCAATTATCTTGGACACTTCTTTGCTCGCCTCTCAGGTATCTTCAAGGGTAGATGAGTAATAGAAGGATAACGGGTATAACGCGGGGTTTATTGCCTTCAACAAGTATTCGTATCCCTTGACTGATAAAAAATTTTCTCTGTTTTCTGCCTTGTATTGGCAATAAAGATGGACCAGATTCAACTTCTGCCACAGGACCTTCGAACTCGCCTCTGTTTCCTTATCATCGCCGCTTTTACTGGCGATCAAATATTGCTCTCCAGCTATAACCAATTCATTTAACAGATGTTGCATATCTGCTGAGTTTAAGGGTTCAGTGTAATCCACGGGAATGGCCTCAAGGTCGCTTATGTTGTTTTCAATGATGTATTGACGCATCCATTGTTTCAGCATAGCCTGTAGGATGGCATTGCGAATGTCGAAAGGCTGGCACGTGTATGGGTTAACGACCAGTTGTTTTCTGTCCCAAATATTTTCGAGTTTTCTACGATTGTAAAGAATCTGAGCAATTTCTTTTGTTAGAGGCAGTTGAATGGGGTCGTAAGTGAATTTAGCGACAAGACCATCCACAAACTCTTCCGAAATACTATCAATAGAAGAATCCATGTGTAAATAATCGATCTCACTCAATGTTTCTATCTTGGCTTGTTTGTTATTACTGTCAGTTTCTTCCCTTGATAATTCTCTATAAATTTTTAGGTTGTTTTTTGTTTGATTAGTCTCTAGAGTGTCATTTTGTGTCATTTTGTGTCATTTTATATTGTTTTACGTCCTCTTTTATAGATTCTATATCTTCAAAACCCTGCTTTTTCTCAAGAGCCACTAATGGTAGATTTTCATTGACCACTTCTTCTTCATTGATATGATATTGTACATCTTCTTGTTTCTCAAGATAGTCCTCATTTTGATCTTGCTTCGTTTCTTCATTGTTTATATCATATTCCTTATTATTTATTTTCCTTTGACATGCTTTGATTTCTACACATGAGTTTTCTAAATGCTGAAATACTTCTTGAATTTTAGTAAAATTCTCCATGGATTCAATATGTGAATGTAATGGTATATTGTGCGGCAAACTGCGTCCAAAGGCCTGCATGATTATGTCGTGTGCCATGGCTCTGACACCACTAAAGCATACAAACTATTACTGAAGTATGAAAACCGATAGCTTGTAGACTTGAATGTTAAAAATACACAAGAGGTATTTAATAACAATAATTTGTTAATATATATATATATATAATTGTACAAGTGATGAATGTTTACAATGAGGACCCACATTTATATACCTAAGTAGGTGTCCTTTCGTGAATGGGCATGTCTTCTAGACATGCATTTTCACTTAACTTAAAGACTATTTAACCTAATTAAAATTTAATTATTTAATCTTTACATTTATTTTATTTTATTATTTGTTATGAATTATATTCATAACATCGACACTTTTTCACTCTTTTCAAATGTCAATTGCAACCAATTTTACACACTGACTTTGTTGTTTTGGATACACTGGCTTTGAAAAAAGAACCATTCCACAAGGGATATTATATTTAATATTTTCGTTTTCTTATTGAAAAAAATGAGTTGAATGACTTTACTACAATTCTCTTAGTAGAATTTTGGTTTTGTAATAATGTACGTGAATCTTTGGAAATTGTCATAAAGAACTTCAAGTTCAACTATAAAATGACTAATTGCATTTATGAATATAAGTCTCAAAACAATTATAGCTATGATATAGTTTTTACTACACATTTCTATATTTCAGAATTAAAAATTTTGAAGGCTTCAAAAATACTCTCACACATTTGATGAAAATGGGAGAGATTATGATTTCTGAATGGATTTATTGGAAAAGCACCAACAATGTAGTGATGCAAAAGTGGTTATTTCTCTTTATGCAGGGACAAATTTAATCAAGGCTTGTTGTACATATGGAAGAAGAATTGCATGTGTTGTGAAAACAGAGTCACAAAAGATAATCATGTTGAATAATTGAAAATCTTTTCAACTACCAAATCCAGGATCCACTAACTTTTTGGAAAACTCAGGTACTACAGTTCCTTTGTTGTTTCTCTTATAATAGTTTGGATACTATTTTGATCATATTTCTTAATTGTCAAAGTGTTTACTAAAATGACTAATGATGGAGATTCTAAAACAGAGAATAATGAAAGTGGGAAGCAAAAAAAAATCAATATAATGCTTATGATGTTGAAAAAAGTTTAGAGATGGAAACAGAAGGAGGAGAAAAAGTTATCATACTAGGTACATAATTTGTTTGGTTGTTGCTCTTGTTACTTTTTGAATTTATATAATTTCCATATTCATAACATTTTTGGATGTCTATTATAGGGAATTATGAGAAGAATGAAATTAATCAAGACAATGACTATGGAATGATGGAGATAGAAATGGGTATTAATCATTGTAACTTTTTTTTTTTTTAATAAATTTTTATTTTTATTATCGTGATTCATAGCATTTCATATGTTGATTATTGTTGGAAATAAAGAGAATGAATATAGTGACCAATGGAATGTCCCACAAAACTACAATCAAGACCAAAATATTATATGGACGATTAAAGATGATTCGTTTTCTGTATAGTTGTTTAATGAATTTTGTTCATTGTCACAATTTATAACATCTTTTATGTTTATTATAGCAACAAGCAACCAAAACAAAAACATTGATCAAATGAATGTGAAACAAAGCTTTAATCAAGGACAAAACATAATATCAGGTACTTATAATTTGTCCACTTGTTTTCCTTATTATTTAATGATATTATTCATTTTTAGAATTCAAAATATTTTATATGTTTAATTTAGAGACAAATAAAGGTAACAAAGATGATGATGAGGTGCAAAGTTACAAATATGAAGATAATATCATATCAGATACTTAAACTTGTCTTATTGTTTATCTTATTATTCTTCGAACTCTAATGCTTGTAACTACCATAACATTGTACATTTTTATTATAAGAACAAATAAAAATGATAAAATTGAGAATCAAAATAATGTTAAAGGTGTATGTGTGCGCTTCTTTTTAAAGGTTGCATTACTAATGTTTTTCTTGGTATTGGCATTTGATTGAAGGTTTAATAAGAAGTACTATTGGTATTTGATTGAAGGTTTAATGTGTTTACTCTAGTTTCTATCAAGATGATAAAATAAATTATTATTTCATCTATAAATAGTGAAAAAACCACTCAAGGTAAGTGTATTGTTTCAACAATTTTTTAGTAATTTTTGTAACATGAATAAAATGGTTTGACTGGATTATTTGTCATTGTGTTGCAGCCAATATATTTGAAAAGAAATTAATTATTTTTGAACTATAGGACATTTTTTATCATAGTATTGACGATGAAGCAACAAACAAAGGGCATATTGAGAAAATGGGAACGGATGCTAATTACACAATAGAGAAAAAGTTATTTTGGATTCATTCACATGGAAAAACATTTTTTGAAATGTGTTTCAAAAATGAATCTCTTGACATTGCAATTTGGATGACAACTTTGAAGCAAAGCACAACAAGAGTTTTAAAAAAGTTGGTTTCAAAAACATTACAAGATAAAATTGTATTTATGTGGACTGCTTAAAATTGTAAACCACAAAAGGGACATAAGTTCATTGACAATCCAACCAAAGTTATACACACTAAATCATTGAAAAAAGTGTGGAAAATGCATACCCAATATGATGCAACCGATACTATTATAGTGGATTATTCACTTGATAGAGAAAGATAATCTCAAAGAAAATGTGATTCTTGCCCCTCCATTCATTGGAACAAATCAAGAGGATAATTGGTTGATCGATGAGCTATGGAGAATGTTGCATAAACTCAAAAAGGCTACAAATGTGCGAGCTACTTTGAAGGATGTTCAATTACATTTAGAAGTACCTTAAGATGACCGATGTCTATTTCATGCTCTAATATGTATGACATCATGAATTATTGATTTTATTTCACAACACTAATAAAATAATTGTTGATTTGGTTTGTCATTACTAAAATAAAATATTTTATGTTCCTTACTTTTGGTGAGATATTGTGTTCATAACAATTATTGGTTTGAATGGTCATTTAATGTTTTCATATCAAAATTTCCCATGCTATAGAATTTTTTACAATGAATACATTATATGTAAAAATTAATAGATATCTGGTCTATTTGTTTGAATTAGATCATTACAGTTATTTGTTTCAATTGCGGTTTAAGTTATCATTACCTCTTAGAAATTAGTGATGTGAAGGATGGCCAATTGCATTCGTATAACCTCTTTTATTCCATATAAGTTGGAAAACTATATTAGGTTCTACGTAGCACCAATAATAAACATACAATTTGTACTAAAAGAAGCACCGAAAGCAACTAAGGTAGAGACTCTAGAAATGAGCATATAATTAATTAGGTTTGAAATATAAAAATTGCATTATATTGTATGTGGAAATTAATATATAATTAGTTTGTTTACTTGCACTAGACCATTGTAATTATATTTTTTATTTGCAATTAAAGAAATCATTATAAGTATTAAAATCAATGATTTAAATGGTGGGTCAATGCGTTCTTAGAAAAATTTTATTCCATACAAATTAAATAAAGGTATTAGGTTGTATGTATAAATTAAACATATCATTAGTTTGTTCATTTTAACAGGGCCATTGTATTTGTATTTTGTGATTACTATTAACTCGTTGTAAAATTCCCTTTGCATACAAATGGAAATAATTCATAATAAATGTTAACATCATTTTTAAATTGGTAGGTGTTTATGTCTTTAAGCAATGAAATGTTGATATTTTAATATCATACATGTGGTTGCAGTGCAGATGTAGATGGGCATTACTACAAGTCAAAAGATGTTGATATTTGAAATGGAAGGAGTATTTTTCCAATCATACACCAAAGATGAACAAAATTTTCATATTCAAAGAGAACTAGATTGATAGTTTGGTGATAGGTCTTATTTTTTAAGGCCTTTTAAGTCATAAGTATTAAAATGTTGCTTAAAAATTTATGATGTCACAATATGGACATTAAATGTCACCGACAAGTACATCTAAAAAGTAATTGCAATATCAAATATTGATATAAAGGATTTTAAATTTGCACGAGACAGGTCTCATTGTCATTTTCAAACAAAATTGGAAGCAGGGAGAACAAGACAATTTTATGAGAAAAAGTTCACTGATTTGTGGTCCCAATATGGAGATTATTATGAAGAATCAAATGTATTGCTAATAGATACAACAAAGCATACTTTTAAATTCATTGGATATCAATCAAACCACATCTTGATAAAAGCCTATACATGAAAAAAGTAAGATACTTGACTTATGCAAGTTTTATTCCCCTTCCTTAAGACACTTCATTGTATCAAACAAAAACATGAGTACATTCGAATGTTCAATAGAACATGTACTTCATTGTAGTGGATGGAGATAATTTCCTTTATAAATTTGTTGAAAAATACATTCCAATTTTTCAATACATTTTGGACATAGTTTTTGTTGCATCAATTTGTATGATTTTATATTTTTTGAAATATATGAGAATTGCCAAATATATTAATATGTATATTTCTTATTATTTATAATTTCTTTTGCAATGACTTTGTTGTATCTATTTTTTTTTTTTTTGAAATCTAAAATGTGTGTGCGCGTGTGTTCTTAATGAATTGTTTACCTTTTAAATTATCTTACATGAACCATCGAGACATGTTATTTTTAATGACTTCTGTTTATTTATATGCATCAATAATCATATATAAATGTGAAATATAAGTTTTGAAACAGAACTCCTTGCAAACAAAGGTGTAATTCTTACTAAAGAAATTATAATAATTTACTTGATAAATGCTATGTGCATTATTCACTATTCCCAATGCATTATTCACCATTAAGACTAATGGGAAATTTGTCATAAGTGAATGATTTGAACTTTTTAAGCATAAGATATGTGATTTCTCAATTCATAATTTTCATAAATTTATATGCTTAAATCAATTAATGGTTGTAGCTGCAATCATATCATATTGAAAATCAACAAGGCACAAAGTCAGTTATTCATTGTTTACATATAAAATGCACTAATATGAGTGCATAAATATGATTTGTAAATTTTGAGATAAAAATATATTGTAAATAATTTTGCATTTCTTAAAAAAACATATAATTAATGATAATGATTGCTAAGTGGACTACCAAGGTTTGGTTAGACACTATCATGGATGAATTATGTCTTTGAACTGTAAGGCATCTAATTTCATTACTTGAAGTTATTTTTTTGTAAATTTGTATTTTAAATAAATTGAAATCATATCATTTGAGCTAGAATTATATTATTGACTTGTACTTAGTTATGTTCATAATATGAGTGTATAAATGTGATATATAATAGCCATATACTATGATGCATTTCTTCCAAAAATAAGTCTTATAACTTCTTGATAATAAGTATTAAGTGGACACTTTAGGCTAATGGGTGATGGCACATAGGTGAATACTAGTTAAATTATAGGGCATTCGATTTTTAATCCATAATTCTATCACTTAATTTATTAAGAGTATTAATTTCATATTATATTGTTTTGAAACAAAACTCTATGTAACAAAATTATCTTCTTAATAAAACATGGAATAATTAATTAACAATGTGTTAAGTGGACCATATAGACTCATTAAAGAGATGGGTAAAGGTTGTATTTAAACTTTTTGCACCATAAAACATTGATTTTCCCATCCATATTAACATTTTGTCATTTTCAATTCTTAAATAGTTTATTTGTGGTTTAAATAATTTCATAGAATCCAATAGGACTTGAAGAATTCTATTTGGTTATATGGATTGATAGAAGTTTATAAATGTGATGCATTTTTGAAATGTAGCTCTTCATTCATTTTATATAATTATATTATATAATTGATAATGAGTTCTTAGCGGTCTATATAAAACCATTTATTCACTTTTATTTTCCTATCATGATGTTTAATAAAAATGTATAAATGTGACATTTTTTTTGAAATAAAACTCCATGTAAAATTAAATGTTTTTCTTAACAACACATGGAATAATTATTTGGTAATGAATGTTAAATAGATTGTTTAAGTTCATTCAGGATACGGGTCATAAATACATGTAATTAAACTTTCTGCAACATACGACATTTGATTTTCCCACCCCTATTAACATTTGGTAAATTTCAATTCTTAAATAATTGATGTATGGTTACCCTTGTTTTACCCACAGTATGCATATAGACCTATGCATAAATCATTTTCCCAGGAATAGATATGACCTACCAGGTCAAAACTTCATCAATAGTGATGGTTAAGGCCCTTTCCATTGTCTTTCATGTGGAAACATATTAATAGGCTAACTCAATAGTCTAAACCCTCATTATCAGGAATCTAATCACCCCTTAATCTTCATGTATGACTTTATTAAAGCCTTTCTCAAATATCTCTTATCGGGACTTTTAAAACCCTTCAAAAACTTTATAAGACCCTTTAACTGCATATATACAAAAACCCCTTTTAGACTTTGGGTTATAACTGGACTTAACAGTAAAACCCTTCTATCAGCGCTTTACTCCTTTGTAAACCATTTACAAAGGAAAACCCCGCAAAACATATGTTTTTGCCTTTATACGACCTCTGCACACTTCCTGAGGTTACACCTTTATCGCAATCGGGCTTCGGGAGTTCCAAGGGCCCTTTACAACTCACCCTTTCACATCCGCCGATGTGCGATTACACTATCGGGACTCTACGGGCGTGCTTTTTACACTAAAAACCACACCCTTTGTTATATAGGAAATTTTGCGAAATACGAGAATACAAAGAAAATCCTGCTCCGATCACTTAGGCCAGATGTCAAATTTTATGCACCGGGGCCTAGAAATATCGTCAGGTCCGCCTTATCACCTGCGTCCATACTCCTTCGCCGATTCCCGATCATTGATCGCCTCCGATCTGCCCGAACTCTGATCGGCCTCGTCGCTCATCAGCGATATCGTAATACCGCTATCGCTCCGTCTCTTGACTGCTCCGACATCCGATTAGAGATTAGATCTGGATCGTAGATCTGAATCTCGATCCAACAATCCACACTTAATCGCGCGATTGCGATCTCTCTGATTCGAAGGCCCATTCCAATATCCTTCTAATGGTTTCGCTGATGCGATGTTAATCCTAGCCGCTAATCTCCCAGATCTAATGGTTCCTGTGCATCACTACTTCACTTCTCTGTTCTTCCTTCTGCTTGGGTTTTTTTCGCTATTTCTTCAATACTTCTGTGGTTTTGGTTCTTCAATGGTTCGAAGTCTTCCGCCTTCACTGTTCTGTTGCGACTCCCTCCTGAGCTTCCCGTCGTGAGTTCTTTGATCATGATTACTCCAACATTACTTTGGTTCTTTAAATGGTTTCAAGTACACTCCATGATCCTATGTCTCGTTCTCTCCTCTGTGTTCCACTTGGACTATGCTTCGGCCCAACTTGCCTCGCTGTTCCTCTAGAACAATCCTCAATTTCTCCACTGGTATAACGAACCAGTTCTCATCTTGATTCCTCAATTCTTCAATAGGAATCCACACAACCTCCTCTGTGTTCTTTCTCTCAGAGTCTTCTAATATGTTCACGTCGTCTCCTCCTCTATATTCCTCGGCTCTGTTTGTGCTCTTATTTAACCTGCACATACATTTGCTAGACTCACACACAACATCATCAATGTCTTTCTATGGATCACTCAACACATAAAAGGAAATACACAATCACGGTAGTTCAAATTCTCATTTTAGATACAATTGAATTCAACCTGATTTACATTCAGTCGACCCTCGTGCTCCTCTTGGAGACTCTCCCTATAGGCCTTTGCGACTCTCCTCTATCTCTCTGTCTAACCTCTCCAACCTTTCTCTTTTTTCCTTTTCAATACATCATTAATAGTTTCTTTATTGTTGAGGAACTATTCCTCAGTTACTTTTCAGTTGCTCAACAGTTTCTTTAAACTAGTTCCTAACTAATCCTAATCCTCTCATGTTCTCCTACATTTGAGAACATTTACAAATATGTTTCACAATATCTAATTAATTCCTATTTTCATTAAAAATAACTCAAAGGCCTAAATATTTACATTAACTCAATACTTAGGAAACCAACTTCCCTAAAACACAAGACCCCCTACGTCTACTAATATACAACAATTTTCTTGGGCTGAATGCTCCTGCATCAATAAATTATTTGTAATTGAAATAATTTCATAGAAGCCAACAAGACAAGCATGTATTAAATTCTATTTAGTATGTATGTATATATACACACAATTTGTTTTTGAAATAAAGTTCTTAATGTGTAAAAATATATTTTTTAGAAAATTAATAATGTAAAATCAATTGTTGATGAGTTCTAACTGGTTTATTCTATTTTGAATTGACAACTTTTTCTAACTATGCATTCTTAAATCAATTATTTTTATATGTAATCATGTCATATAAGTCAATAATTCAAGAAACCATTAATTGATTTTTATTTAACTATCATGTGGTTTAATATGAACATATAAACGTGACATTGTTATTTCGAGAATAAAAATCCATGTAAACAAATGCATTTTCTAATAAAACATGGATTATTGAATTCAAAATGAGCATTAACTAGACTATTTAAGCTCATTCAACAGATGAGCTATAAATGGATGTCTTTAAACTTTTTGCACCATATGACATGATTTTCCCATCAAGATTAACATTTTGCAAATTTCAATTCTTAAAGAAATTATTTGTACTTAAATTAATCTCATATAATCCAACAAGACTTAGAAGCTATTTATTCAATTCCATTTAGTTATATGTATTGATATAAGTTTATAAATGTAATTTATTCTTGAAATAAAGCTCTTAACATAAGTAAAGATATATCTTTTACAAAACTAATTAGAATTAGAAAAATCAAGTGTCGTAAATGAATGCCTTTTAATACATATTTAATCTTCAAAATCAATATCTTAACAATAATTTATTTGTATTTACATTAAGTATTTAATAATTAAAGGACATGAGGACTTATATAAATTTCACCTAAAATCCATGAGTTATGTTTTACAGTTATTTCTTCCCCATTAATATTTTTTATCATTTTCTCCTCTTAGTGAAAGTAATGGTCAATCAACGGACAATTGTGGTAGGTCTTGAAAAAATCGCACAGAGTTTCTGAGACATGCAGAGTCTGACCCTAATGGAGGTCCGCAGAGGAGGGAGCTCCACTCCCTCCTACAAAGATGCTGTGGCCAGTAGAGGCAAGTCACATTTGAATAATGTCAGAGGTTCAGGGGAGCAAGAACGCAGAAATAAGGGAAAGGAGACAGATGGGGTAGAGTCCAAGGAAAAGAGCAACACAAAGGACAAGGAAGAAGAAAACAAAAACCAAGGAGAAGAAAAAGAGGACGTTAAACAAAAGGGACCTTGTAGACCCAGAGCGAACATCACTCTGAGAGTAGTTTTAAATAATCCGGCACTGCAGGAGCACAGGGAACATATGGAAACTTACGCCATCATTTGCAAATTCATGGGAGTATGGCCCACTGAAAAAGCTTTGCAAACCTGGATCAAATATCACTGGAAACCTAAGGGCAACATCGATCTTCACCTTGGGTCAAAGGGTTTCTTCACAGTGGTGTTTACAAACATCGAAGACAAAGATAGAATATTCGAAGGAGGGCCCTACTTTTTTGCAGCAACGAGTCTCTATATGCAGCCTTGGGTGATGAACTTTGTTCTAGAGCAGGAAACTTTCATTGCAGTTCCTGTTTGGGTAAGGCTTTTTTCTCTACCCCTGGATTATTAGCGAAATGAATCATTGGTGGCTATAGGCAATAAACTAGGTTGTTTTATCAAAGCCTTGGAAGCCACCAAAAGGGGTAAATATACTTCCTATGCAAGGATTTGTGTGGATATGGATCTTTCAGGAGCTCTTTCGGATGAAGTTATCTTGGAATTCTTCGATGAGGAATGGGTGCAAATGGTGGACTATGAGCATATTCTGTTCAGATGCCGTAAATGCCACGGACATGGACACTTGATCAGAGACTGCCCTCTCAGTAAAGCAGAAGATAAAAGTAAACTAAAAGCAAAAAAGGACACTGAAAACTTTATGAAAGTATCAAGCAGAGGAAAAGGAAGTAAAAAAGAACCAAAGCAACAACATAAGGAGGGGCAAAAGGCCAGTCAAAATAAATTCCAAGCGCCAGTTGATATGGAAGACATGCCAAACGAAGACCAATCTATGGAGAAAGACCCTAAGGAAAAGGAGAAAGGGGAAAACTAGACTCCAGTACTAAATACTAATGATAAGGAAGAAACCATGATGAATGAAACAGAGCTAGAGGTGGACCAAGAAATGACCCATAGTGAAGTAGATCTGGAGGATCACGAACTACAGGAAATTCTAGATAATGAAAACCATGATCTGGAAGGATTTCTGCAACAGGGAACCATGGCAGGCATAGATTCATTACCTCAAGATGAATGCAATAGAATACAACAATTGTTTCTGTGGAAAACTTAGGAAAAGGGGGCAGTTAAAGGAAGAAACATCGACGTGCAGGAGTGCAGAGGTGTGAAAACAATGAAATCAAATCTAGGTTTAACAACCAGAAATGCAGGCAAAAAACGGGGAAGAAAGAAGTAGAAGGAGCTATTAATGGAGTGTGGGAAGCTGATGATAGAATCAGGTAAGATGAAAGACCTAACTAGTTACTCCTTCACAAATATTTAATTATGAAGTTTACATCTTGGAATATAAGAGGTCTGGGTAACAAAAGAAAGCAAAGAATGCTCAGTTTTAGAATGAAACAAGATATGCCGGATATGATCTTCATTCAGGAAACGAAGAGTTCCATTCAAAAAATAAAATCAATCCATAGCAAATGGCTTCATAGATTTGAGTTTTTAGAAGTTAAAGCAAACAATACAGCGGGGGGCATTCTCACTTTCTGGAACCCCCAAAAAGTTAGAGTATTATATGCAGAGGCATCCAGAAACTACTTATCAGTAGTCATTCAACCAGTAGGGGTTTCTAAAACCTTCCTAGTCACTAATATTTATGGTCCTCAAAGATTAGAGGATAAGCTCAGATTGCTAGAATCCCTCATTGATCTCAGGGATAGACAAAATGGCATCCCCTGAATCTTGGGAGGGGATTTTAATATGATCAAATCTCTTTCGAAAAAGAAAGGAGGAACCAGAGTGCTAAACAAAGACTCATTAGCATTTCAATCGTTCATAGAGAACTTGAAATTGGTTGACTCAGACTCAGACAATGGCCTTTTTACTTGGAACAAAAAGAGAGGAGGGGAAGCCTAGGTGGCCTCTAAATTATATAGGTTCTTGATATCAGAAGAGATTATGCTTATAAATAATGAAATTACAACAAAAGTTCCTCCCTTTGGTGGCTCAGATCACTGGCCGATTCAATTGGAAATTAAGGGCTTGGATACTCCAAGGAACAGACCCTTCAGATTCGAAAACATTTGGCTCTCTCACCTGGATTTCTTGAGTAATATCAAAGAATGGTGGATTGAGGACTTGCAGATCCAAGGATCTAAAATGTTTCTCCTACATAAAAGACTAAATCATATTAAAAGTAGACTCAAAGAATGGAATAAGAAGGATTTCAGAAACATTTTTGTGAATAAAAAATCAGTGGAAAACAAGATTCAGGAACTCAACCAAGAGCTGATCCAAGAAGGCCTTAACTATGACAAAAATGAACAGCCTGACAAACTTCACCATGAATGGGAAAACCTATGTAAACAAGAGGAAATATTCTAGAGACAAAATCCATAGTGCAATGGCTCAAAGAAGGAGAGTGCAACATGAGATTTTTTCATAGATCCACCATGGCCAATAGGGCATTCAACAGAATCTCGACAATAAAGGATAAGAAGGAAGAGACTCAGAACACACATAAGGAAATTGAAAAGGTGCTTGTTCAGCATTTTCGAGACATTTCACGAGAAAACAATCCAGACAGGGAAGAATCAATAAAGGAAATCACAAGATACATCCCTAAGCTGGTGTCTAGAGAGGACAATATCAACCTAAACAGACCAGTTACTGAAGAGGAGGTCATCGAAGTAATCAAAGAAATGCAGAATGGAAAAGCACCAGGCCCAGATGGTTTTAATGTGGATTTCTTCAAAGCTTGTTGGGATATAGTAAAACTGGATATTTTAAATGTTGTCAAGGATACTAGGGGTAGTAAAACTATCCTAAAAGCCCTCAATACCTCCTTCATCTCCCTGATACCCAAACAGGACTCGACTCAAACAGCAGATAAGTATAGACCTATAGCTTTATGCAATGTAGTATACAAGATAATGTCCAAAGTTGTGGCTAACAGACTCAAACCCCTCCTCCCTAAATTAGTGTTAAAGGAGCAATCTGGTTATGTGGAGGGCAGGCAACTTTTGGACAACATCATTCAAGCCCATGAGGTGGTTCACTCTCTCATAATAAAAAAGCAGGCTAGGATGATCATGCAACTGGATATCACCAAAGCTTATGATAAGGTCAATTGGGTGTATATCAAAAAGTTACTCACAGCCTTTGGGTTTGATTACAATTGGGTAAGATGGGTAATGGCTCTGGTAACTACTTCCAACTTTTCAATTTTGGTTAACGGCTCTCCCTCTGATATCTTCATTCCTTCTAGAGGCCTTAGACAGGGAGACTCGCTCTCTCCCTTTCTCTTCATCCTTATGATGGAAGGACTTGGCAGGGCTATCAAGCAGGCTAAAGACATGGGCAAAATTAAGGGTCTTCAAGTAACAGAGAAGGGATAGACACTTACTCATCAACAATTTGTAGATGACACCATGTTGCAAGGTATTCCCACAGTCAAAGAAGCTGCTGCCTACAAGCAAATCCTCAATGTTTTTGCAAGGGCAACATGTATGGAAGTTAATCTCACAAAATCAAAAATTTTCTTCTTTAATACTAGCATTGCTATTCAAAGAAATATCTCAAGGATCCTTGGCTTCCAAAGGGACTCCCTCCCCTCAAACTATTTGGGAGTACCCTCTCGGACAAACCAATGCTTAAAAGTATTTGGGAACCTGTGCTAAATAAGTTGCAAGATAAAGTTAAAAAATGGACCTTCAGAGCCTTAAACTTGGCTGGTAGACTTGTTCTAACAAAGGCACTTCTACAATCCATCCCAGTTTTCATGTTATCAGCCCTTCCAGCTCCCAAAGGAGTCTTAGAGTAGATCAGAAATATTCAAAGAGATTTTCTATGGGGTAAGGAGGAAACCAGGAAGAAATGGGCCCTGGTTTCCTGGGAAAAAATCTTCAAACCCAAAAGCCATGGGGTTCTAGGCTTAGATGATTAGGAGATTCTTAGTAAAGTGCTAGGAGCCAAGCTTTAGTGGCGATGGGTACAAGAGCCAAAAGCCCATTGGGTAAGGATGTGGAAAGAAAAATATGCCAACTCTTGGCACACAAATGATCTCATTAGAATGTCTGGAAATATAAGGGGCTCTCACATCTGGAACAGGGCTTGGGAGAATAGAAACATAGTGAAACAACATAGTTTCTGGGAAATCAAAGAAGGTGATCAAGCACTCTTTTGGGAGGACAAATGGCAACAAGAACCAGTGCTGTTAAAGGAGGACTTTTTAAGTCTCAAATAGGAAACAGATTCCCAAGGGTTAAACAAAGGAAGAGAAAATTGGAATATCCCTCAGGTTCAGGGAAAGTGGAGAAGCTGGAGTAACATTGACTGTAGAGATAACAACCTCATAACAACAAAAGCAGAGGCACTGAGAAGCATATTAAAACAGAGGATGATCTTGGTCACAGAGGGGCAAGATCAATTGAGATGGGGTAACAACAAAAAAGGTACCTTCAATCTCAAAGAGGCAAAGAATATTCTCCTTTGGATGGAGTCCAGTGTTCCAGAAAAATCATGGAAGATACTCTGGAGTCACCAAGGATGGATGAAGATCAAGCTTTTATGTGGTTGGTTCACCATAAGAAAATATTGACATGGGACAATATTAGAAAAAGGGGCGTCATGGGGCCTTCTAAATGTCAGCTTTGTGAAGAGCAAGAGGAGACTATGGAGCACATCCTCAACTGTTGCTCTTACACCACCTGGTTTTGGAATTCTTTTTCCAACATTTTCCAACAAACAGGTAGGGATAGAGGGAGTATCACTAATACCGTAAATAGATGGAGAAGGAGATTTTCGGAGAATGAGGCTCTTAATATAGCCTGGGCTTTCACACCAGGATTCATTATTTGGAATGTGTGGATAGAAAGAAATAAAAGAATATTCAAGAGTGAAAAGGTCAACCCTCAGAAGCTATATGATTTGATTTTAAAGCAGATAAGGGAAACAGTCAGTACCAAA
>APFE031634598.1:0-32459 GCA_000404065.3 Pinus taeda
TGTGATGTTGTGTACATATTATGCAGGAGGTACTGTGTACATGTTGTACATGTGGTGCCGATCTAAATGTGGTATTATGTGCATGTCGTACATGTTGTGTTGTGTACATGCGTTACTATGTATGTGCATGGTGTAGTTGTGGTATCGTGACATGTGTACTCATTGTGTTGTACTCTATGTAGTACATGTATTATGTGGTGGTGTACACTGGGTGTAGGCACATGTATTGTGTTGTGTTGTACACTGGATTTAGGTGTATGTGTTGTATGTTAGGTGTAGGTGCATGCATTGCAAGGTGTTGTATGTTGTGTGTGGTTGTATGTGTGTGATGCAAACTATGCATATGTGCACATGGTTGAGGAGAAATCACTGGGTGTTTGTCAGGTGTGGAAACCAATCCAAAGTGCATACAGAATAAGGACAAATGTAGAAGCTAAGGATTGATTAAAGGATAAATATCAATATTTTATTTCAATTTTATTATGCATGAGATTTATGATTCTATCCTATGATGATTACATGTGATCTATGATTCTGGTTTATCACGGTTACATGCGATGTATGATTTTGATCTATGATGGTTGTGTTTTGAGCTAAATTGATGTGATATGTTTATACATGATGATTTGGTCAAAGATGCTAGTTTGACTTGTTGTGACAGGAAGCAAAAAAATTGCAAGTGTACCTTGTTGACGAGCCACTAATGAGGTATGATTTGAAGTTATTTCAATTTATTTTAAATTTAATGGAAGTTATGTGCTCAGTATAGGAAGCATGTAAATGCCCTATTGGATGGTTAAAATCGACTTCAAGTATTAACAACAATGAAAGAAATTGGAACATGCATCAGTATGTTGGTAAAGCATTCAGGAGCAGGGCCATTGTGGGACAATGGTACCCAATAGTGTCTATTGATTTCCATGAGCATGCTATGACCACTATGATGGTTTGAGGCAAGGATATGCCTTGGTTTTTGTGTCTTCCAATGTGAGGAAGCCTTGTTGAGGGATGGACTACCCGGAATGCGGGTGCCAACAAAACTTGTAAGGTGTGTGACTGCATGGAAGGGGGTGACCAGATTTTCCAAGGGACTGTGTAGCAAAGAAGGAAAGGTCGGGGATATATTTATTTTGGTCATTAGCATTGCCAAATGGAATCATATGCACATTAGGAGTTCACCCTAGAACAATGAGTCGGTAACTATTCTCTGAGAGGACAAGTGGCGCAGGATTGTAGTGCTAGACATTGGATGTAGTTTTGAATTTGACAGTGGATTCTGGACTTCCTGGGAAGGAGGTGAATCTTGGTATTACCTTGAGGGTGGAGGTGTGAGATTTTGGATTCCCTTGTTGGAGATGTAGGCATTATATCATTTAATTTGTTGGTTGAGAAAATGTGCATATGTGTATATGTGTGTATTATTGTAATTACTGTATTGAGCTATATTTATAAAGTTCCACAGACAATATGTTTTTTTGTTGGTTGAAGAAAATGTGTATAAGTATATGTGGATTGTAAATACCGTAATGAGATGTGTTATAAAGCTCCAGTAAATGGTATGTTTGTCATGTTTTAGCAGATGGTCATTGTAAATATTGCAACGAGCTATGTTATAAAGCTCCATGGGAAGTATGTTTTGTTTCAATGGTATTGTTGGTTATAGGTGTCATTGAACACCGAGGAGGGTGTTCCCCCAAGGTGGAGGGTTCTGTAACAACCTTGGTGAGAGTTCCATGTAATAAAAGTTAATAAAGGAAAAAATAATAACCATTGTTGATGGGACACTTATTTGAATTTTAATGTTGGGAATGAAATCCTAGTGTGTGTGTTGATTTTGTTGTTAATGGCTAAGGAAATTGGCAAAGGCAATGGCTAAGGCTTTGGAAAGGAAAAATGGCATTTTTGGCACAATTATTTATGAAAATAAAGGAAATTTAGGAGAAAAGGGAGGTGAAAGGTCACAAGTTGCACGTGAGGAGGAAAATGAAGGAAAATAATGGAAAATGAAGAAAATAGAGGCCTAATTCATAAAAAGGCTTCTGAGGATCAATGGTTAGGCTTGGTCAGTGTAAGCTTATATCAGTTCAGTTCTGGAGTTCTCTTTTTATTCTCTCTTTCTCTCATACTCTTGGACACTTGGATTTTTCTTCGAGCACTCTTGTAGAGTGTGGCATACTTGAAGTTTTGGAGCAAGAAGGCAAAGGCAAAGCAGGAAAGTGCAAGAGGACATCGGGACCAGTAGCTACAATGGGTTTTTCTTGTAGGTACCAAATTGCATGTATGTTTTCCTCAGTAGTTTTAGCATGCATGGCATATGCATGTGGTTTGTTGGTTGTGATTTGTTATTGGCATGAAGGATGGTCAATATTGACAATGGATTGCCTAGCCTTGTCATTTCCTTGATAGTCATGGAGATTGTGGTTTTATTTCATTGTTTCATTTTGGTTGGTTCTCATGTTTCCTTAGCTTGGGTTGAATTATTTGTCCTCGAAGCCCTGGTTAGACAAACGCTCTAGAAACCATGTAACATCTTGGGTTGAGTTACTAGTTGTGGAAGCCTTGGTTGGACAAATGCTCTGGAAGCCCTTGGTGGGTTTTACTAGTCTTGGAAGCCCTAGTCGAAAAAACACTTTTGAATCCTAGTAAAAGTTGTGGGTTGAGTTACTAGTCCTGGAAGCATTGGTTGGAAAAACTCTCTAAAAGCACTGGAAGGCTTGGATAGAGCTCAATATGATGATGGTTTTGTGATGTCCGACTGTGAGGTGGAATCATTGTTTGATGGGTTGAGGTGGATGGCCTCTAGAAGACCTGGATGGTTTTGGATTGATGTGTTCTATGAGATCCCACATTCATGATTGGAATATCGAACGAGGGTGAATGGTTGAAGAGATATTTGGATGAGCCATTCTACGGTCAGGTGGAACATGGTAGTCCCATACCGGGTTGGATTTTGCATCATTAATATGAGGTTATTTCTCCTTGTTATCTCATGAGTATTATATCGATTTATATTTGGATTATATGGCTATTGTTTCCTTGGTATTTTTGTTGTTATTATGTTGGTTATGAATGTGTATTATGAAAATGGCTATGTATGGCTCCCATTGTGGTTTTACTTGTATATGAATGAGCAATGTATCTATGGCCTAATGGATGAAACTGCAGCTAATGTGATAAGGAAACAATGCTTCATAGCTAATCTTAGATAAGTATGAAACCCCTATGCTTAGATCTATTGTTCACACCTGTAGATTGCATTGATGCCAAGTGTTTGACAGAATACCATTCCCCGTTGGGGATGGTCAGGCCTAAGCCTGGAGTTAATTTTTTGTTTATTAGTCTTTTCATCATGTGTTTAATGGATTTCAGAATTCACAACAAGTTCTAGGAAGTGGTTGGAATTCTAGGCTTGAAAAGTGCCTTAAATTCCCCGGACTCTGGCACAGGTCTACCGGAAATAGTCCCTAGACGCAGACATCTAGGTTCGTGGAAGCATCGAGAGATCTCTAAACGCTAGCATGCCCATAGAATGGGAGTGTCCAGAGGTCAAGTGGTCTAAAACCTCAATGGGACTCAGGGGTTGGTTAAAAGAAAGGTTGGGATGGTTCCTAGGGGTCCTATTGTTGATGTTGAAGGTCTGTATGGTGTGTTTCCATCGGTTCCACTTCCTTAACGTGACTTTGGAGGTCGAATCATATCATATTAACTTTTCATTATATGTTCACCCTGGTTGGTCGGTTGCTTGGGTAGATGTGGGAGGAGGGTGTTACAAAAGGGGGCAAAAGAATGGAAATGTGTAAATTCAATGTAGGAAGCCCTAAGCATAACATGATTGCATGGTGTCCAATGGTTCATTCCTTATGGAATATATAACCAATGACGACCTCAATCCCCCAATCCCATTCCCCTTTTTGAGTGAGTGGCATTCATTGAGTGGTATATTTCATATTTTGCTTGAACTATAAAACGACTTCTCTAAAATATACTTGTCACCTTTCTGAGTACAACATTAACATGTCATACAAGAAAGTGTAAAAAAACTCACTATATGAGGGGGTGGGTAAGATTGAATATTAAGAGATATAATATTTGGAGCAGTATAGAAAATGTAATCACTTTATTGGTAGTCTCGCGCAACAAAATCAACAACATGTTAACAACAATGGTGCATGAAGATTAAAAAATATCCAATACTTGCGAAGGGGTTTTCCTGCCAAAACAAAACATTGTGTCAGAGATATGTTTGTGTTAACCTCAAAAGTATTGGATATTCATTTCCTATAAGGATGTTGATGCTAAGGCTCACAAGATGAAGGTAAAAATGATCTTATCACAATGAAAAGTGGTAGTACCCACAAAGTTGTATGGGTTTAGAAAGGCCAACTTTTTGTCCCTCTTATCTCACATGGTGGTTGAGCTTGAGAATTACTGTATAGCAACACAAGGCTAAACCAACTCTCCCAAAATGAAATGACACCCCTATTGTTCCAAAAAATGATTAACATGGTTGAAAGTCATCATTATGAGAAATCCCCTAAGGAAACAATTTCCCTTGTTGATATGGGTATGGGTAAAAGTAAGAGAAACAACTTGAATAAGTAGTTTTGGCTTGTTGTATAAACTTGTAATTCTTAGTTAAACCACCTATGTGACACATTTTATGATCCAAATATGTAAATGAAGAATTAGACTAATCAAAACATTGTAAACATGTTCATTGATTCCATGAATAAATAATAGAAATATATTCAAGCCTAGTATTATTAGAAATTGGGATGCAATAGAGGAGGTTTGGCATCATGCATTCTACACTAGGGTCTCTTCAAAAGAGCATCATGAACATCTTATTAAATCTCCTCTTAATCCTAGGGAAATAATAGGAATATCGACTTAGAATATGTTTGAGACACTTACTTTTCATTTTATGTATTGAATAGTCGCATGATGAATCAAACCATGTTTGAGGCTTGTACTATTCCTTCTATGTATGTTTCCATTCTAGAAATGTTATCTTTGTATATAACTAGTGATATGATTGTTATTATGCCAGAGTCAGGGGATGGGTTACTCACACCATGCAAATCCAAATTTATGAAAGACTTGACCTACCATACGTTATTCTTACCTTCAATCTTGAAGGTTAAAATTTTATAGGTTCATTGACGAAGATCTTAAGAGAGAGATGGTAGTCATTGAACACCACAATGGAATGTGAAATGTGAAATTATAGAGATTATTTTCGTGAAATTATGGGAACAGTAGTAAGAATATCAAATCTATTTCTTATGTAGTGTTTTCAAATTAGATATATTGTATGTTTGCCTATACCAGAGGTAAATGCTTGAGCTTTGATTAAAATCTGATGTGTGGATTGAACAACAGAATAATTATGGACGGTTAAAAATAGAGAGTTTTTTTCGTTGAAGTATGGGAGAGGCAACCTTTTATGTTGCCTTAGAGATATGTATATTTAAGAAATTCATTTGGGCCATTCTTTAAATTGAATGTGAATGAATGTTAGAAGTGTTTAAATATTGTGATTCAATTGAGGATGATATATGATTATATTTAGTTTTTTCTAAATTTACATCTTTTTTCGTATGAGATGATCATTATTACAATCCTTAGAGACAATCATCTTATATGTTTACACCGAAAGTTTTCCATTTTGAAATATCTCACTATCAACATTCTTTTACGTTTTTGTTTTCCACTGTTCGTTCAAGTAAACAACTGTCGTTGTTTTCCACGTTTTTGTTTTCCTGTCGTTGTTTTCCCGGTTGATTTGACCAAACAGTAAGGAAGCATGCTACGTGCTGGCCATAATCCGTCAATGAATTTGAGAAGTAGGATCTCTTCTATCACTGTCATTTCTGCAAGGCCTATCGTTGCTATTGGACCAAGGAGAATCCTGAGAAGCGTCCCCATCAACGGTGGCTGCTGGAAAAACAGAAAAACCAGACAGCCGAACCTTGACCCCATGAAACCATTACTATCAGCATCGAGAGTTCAACAACAATCTTGAAAATAATATAAAGATCCCATGCAATTTTTTTTGGTGGGGTCTGCGTTCCTCATAGTGTGATATTCAAAAACTCTGTATTTGTTTTACAATTCAAAATTTGTTTCTAGTGTTGATTATTTCCATTAAGAACAATCAAGAATCTAATGAGTTACTCGTCCTAACTCATGCATTTCCCACGAAATCTAAAGGATGCATTGCAAGGTTTTTTTGAGAAATCTCCTTGAAAGATTTAGGCGATTGATATTGGCATGTGATTAAGGTTGGTGAAACCAAGTAGGTATTATTAGAATTGAGGGATTTGTATTCTTCACATGCAAACTCTGTAACATAACATCGCTAAATGAGAATGTGGTTAAAGGAAATATGTCATCAATGGTTTATGCTTTTATATCAACTTTTATTATTAACTACATTATCTTATTAAATTGAGATGTGCTAAATCATAAAGAAATAATAGTGTAATTGCATAAATATATGTATTTATCGACAAGTTGGTAGTCAAGAGCATGGCTGTTATATAGCATGTCCTTTGTAATATTTCATGTTTTGTTATTTTGTTAAGACTTTGATCTAATTGGTTGAGTGGGAGTTTATAGCTCAAGAAACTTGAGTTTCTCTTACATGTCAGTTATAAACCCAGTTCAGGAAAAATGGCCTGATATAGATCTCTCTTGAATGAAGTTTAATTATATAAAAAATATATATTATATTTTTATGGAATTGTTAATAAATTTGATAATTATATATATGTAAAGTTTGAAATTAATTAATTTATTTATATAAATTTAATTTTTTTAAAATTATTTTTTACATTAATATAATATTTTTTATTTTTTTTCACATATATTATATATATCAGTTCACTTTTATATATTATCTATATTAGATAGTGCACAAATTAATTCATAAATGTGACTTCATAAAATTTTCAAATAAGTAAAAAGGTAAAATGTTGTATGTTGGTTGTAATTTTAAACACAAGTTGCTTTGTTCAAATGGGGAATTGCATGGAATTTAATAGACCATATCATATAAATAAAAATTTATGAGTATTTGTGTTATTAAGGGACTTTTTAAATTATGTAGCTGATTTCTAATTCTAAAAGTTTGTTATGAGCATGCATAAATGGGTTCTATTCTTAGCAAGATGATCTTCCCAAATCTTCTATTCCTCCGGTGTATCTTTGCATCTTTAGGGGAAATTGCTAGTTATATATTTAAGTATAGATAAACTATTTTTTTATTAGCTTTTCATGAGTTATTCTAAAAGGGAGAGGCTAATGGTCATCTATGTTTGCAAGTTTGGAAGATATAGAATTTATCTAGGCTATAGTGGATGAATTGGTGAAAGCATGGAGCTGGGTTACACTTTTTGGCGAAAGGGTGTGTTTTGGTGAAACAATGATTCTCGTTCGAGCAATTTTTGCTTAGTTGAGCTCCTCTGGCGCTAGCAAATGGCTTGATCGAGCATTAAATTAACTCTCTATCGATCTATTTTGTAACCCCAGGTTAGGAGCTTGATCGAGTTTTAATGCTCAGTTTGCACAAGTGTGAAGTATATATAGAATTTCTTACTCCTCACATAGGTTTGCAATATAAATTTTTTAAATAATAAAATCATAAGGAAATCATAAATTTTAAAACATTATTTGATTAATTTGAATTTGAGTAATCTAAATTTAAAAGTGCGAAGTATATATATAATTTTTTACTCCTCACGTAGGTTTGCAATATATATTTTAAAATAATTAAAACATAAAGAAATCATAAATTTTTAAACATTATTTGACTAATTTAACTGAATTTAAATGTGCGTATGAAATTATTTATAAAATAATAATATTATAAAATTTAGTTTAGTTTAGTTTGTTGTTCTTTTTTATATATTTATTATAATTTGATTTATTTTTATTGAAAATTTCTAAGTAAATTTTTTTCTAAAATGATTAAGTATAAAAATATATTATATTTAAAATCAAAAGAATAAGAAATTATTTTCAAGGATTTCAAATTGAAAAAGCAAAGTAATTTTTGTATTGTAGAAAGTTATAATTCTATTATAATGTTTTTTTTTTCTTGTTAAAATAAGAATAAATATTTGAATGTGTAATTAAGAAAATTACAGTTGTAAATATATTTGAATATCTATAAAAAAAAAAATTGTGGAATAAATAAATTTTATCATTTGTATGGAGAGGTTTTGTTTTTCTTTTATTTTTTCCTTTTTTTAAGATAATTATGATAGGCACTCGATCTAGCTATTCAGGGCCTAAAAAATAGAGTTTTAGCTCCTCTTCTACATATTTCTATGCAACACCATTTTGTAACCTAGCGAACTCCAAGCAAAAAATTGTCCTTAAGTAGCGGAGTTGATCATGTTGGATTCGGGAAGGAACCCTCTATCCAATGGCACATGAGTTTGAAATTTTGGAATTCTTATGATATTGTTTATCAAATTACCTTTAAACATAATGATTGAAAAATTTTTAAACACTTTCAAAGAGCCTGAATGAAAAAATAATAAAATAACATAAAACATACACAACTAAAAAATTTCAAAAAATACTACTATCTTGAGTCCTCTTCAAAATGGTATTCTTTGGTTTTTCAATTTATTTAAAGAGCTGAAAAAAATCTTACATAAGGGTATTCTTCATTTTTCAATTAATTTGAAGAGTTGAAAAAAATCTTACATGAACACACGTGTCACCAAAATTTAATTGAATTATTACTTCGCCAACTTCAAAAAATAATAAAAAAAATATAATTTTGCTTTAAAAAAAAATTAATACGGAAAACTTAGTTATTTTCTCTCGTGTAGATCATGCTCACATATATATTTTTTTTAATTATACATTTTAGGCTAAGTTATGTTATGTGAACACACAGATACCTCTTAAGTTTTGCTAAAATTTGCAAGTACATATATTGCATTTAATGGAAATTTGAGACATTATACGACACAATTTTTTTCAAAAAATATCATTAAGACAACAACACAATTCTTCACATATTATCTTTTTCCTCCGAATCAAAATTCACAATGCTTATATGAATTTTGAGGGCTACAATCCGATAAAAGAGGAAAAACTTGAAATTTCATCACCACATTTGGCCCAAAAGTGTAACTCATCTTCATACTTTTACCTGAATATCATCACTATTGTCAAATGGTTAATGTGGTTATCCTCTAATGCACTCACATCTATTGGTGTCATCCACCCCATTTTGTTTTAGCTTCTCATTATGTTATGCTAATAATCAGTCAAAATATATCATGACATAACAATGACCTTTGATTCCTTTCTAATCCAATAGTCTAAGTAGATTCATTTTATATATCACCACCCCTCCATCATGTCCTCCCACTATATGTTCATTGGCATTAGCCAACTAGAAATTTATTTTGAATGGTACTTGATGCATGTCTATTGTCTACACATGAATGAATAAGAAGCACATAGAACTTATTGAACGAATCCTCTGATTCATGGGCCTTCTAGAAAATAAAACTCATATCCTTAAGCAACATGATTGTAATTCCTCCTCTCATATTTACCTGCTTTTACAACCCCTCTGAGTAAATGTGAAACAAAGTGTCACTATTACATGACCCAACCTCGTAGCTCCAGTTAAGGAAGTGGGCCCTACAACTGAGACTTATTATCCACAACCACACATCCTACAGGGACTACATATCACCAAGGAGCTAAAGGAACACCTCAGGTAGTCAATTCTAGAGTTGGAACTTTGTTTCAGTGACCTAGACTCCCAACCACACCTTTGACATTGCCTACATGCAGTTGAAGGCCTCCGACTGCACCCAAAAACGTTCCATGCAGTTGTGACCTAAATTACTCAATTCAATGCCTGTGGTCTCGAGATTTTAGCTACAATTCTAGGCCAGCCTCTAGACCCCCCCTAGAATTGCCCGAAACTTCTCAAAATGATAAATAACATAAGGGTGTTGCTAAACATTCAAAACTTGTGCAAGAACTTGACCTAACCAGACCTAACCATGATATTCATTTCATCAAACATATAATGAACATGTAAACTAAAGGTCATGAATACATATCTGATCATAGAAGTATAAAACTTATTTGAGAATCACCAAGAAGTGTTGAAAATAGCAACAAGAAATGCTAAAAATAGCACTGCTATAAATAGCAGTTCGGGTACCAGTGTTGGACATAGCAACAAGGAATGAAAATTGGAAGTGCTAAAAATAACATTGCTATAAATAATATTTTGAGATAGATTCCAATTTTAGTTAGTCACTGAACTAAAATTGAGAAATAATATTCGAATTTGATCTTAGTAGTTGTTCGTAAATTAATTAATTAATTCATCTTGAGTTAATTAGTTAAGGAAAATCAGACATGAAGTCTATGTGGGGACATGCAACAGTTTCTATATTGATTGAGGAATTTATCCATTAGTTAAAGAGATAAGGATGAGTTGTAATTAGTTGGCTCAGTTAACTGAGTCAACTCCAGTTAGATTAATTCAAATAGTTTGTTGAATTAATTGTGAGTTCAGTTAGTTAATGCTTGCATGCATGTAACTGTTGCCCTTCAAATAACTGAATATTCTCTCATAAATAACTCATGCATGTCAGTTCAGACAGAGGTCCAATTGAGATCAGAGGAGGGACAATGTACTATCATTTGGATGAATTTTTCCTATAAAGGAAACTCATCCATGCAGAAGGATTTATCTCCTTCAGGATTGCGCGGTTACTACTGGGCCAAGTGAGCAGTGTGAGGTGGGAATTCACATGTGTGGAAGCACTAGACCCCAAGAAAAACTGCGCAAGGAAATAGGAGGTTTGGAGGGTAGAGGAGAAGGTTTGTTAGAGGCCTTTGACTGTCTATGAGCAGCAGAGGGATTATACTGAGAGCTGGTTGGCTTCCAAGCTAAGGCTTGTGTAATTCTGTCACTATTTTCCACTTTTATGATAATACAAAGTTGGGGTTTTAGGCTGAGGCTTTCCCCAAGTTATTTCTTTTTTGTTATGTGTGATTGATTTTTCATTCTCAATTATATGTGTTCTCGTTGATCATGCTCAAATTGATTAAGCTTTCGCAAAGTTTATTGTAGAAGTAGATCTTGTATTTTGCTTTAGTTTATTGCATAATATGTTGATCTACAGTGGGAATTTCGATAAGAAGGTCTAATGCCCTATCAGAATATCTGCAATAACACTTGTTATCCCATGTTTTCATTAACCATCAATACTTATCAAATCTTGAACGAATCCATAGCTAGATCACATTACATATCCATGCTTATAACCAACATATAAATAGATTATTAACCATGACATAATTACCATTGAATCATCATAATATCAAGTATATATGATCATTGTAACAACCCTAGTGAAAATTTCATGTAATGAAAGTTAATAAAGACAAAAATAAGACCATGGTAAAGGACATGTATTCCAAGCTGAATGTTGGGAAAAGATATCCTATTGGGCATCACTAGATGTATATTTATGGCTAAGAAAATTGGAAAGGAAAAGGCAAAGGCATTAAAAGAAAAAAAGACATTTTTGGCACATTTATTTATGAAAACAAGAGAAATTTGGAGAAAAGTAAAGTGAAAGGTCATAGGTTGCATGTGAGGAGGGAAATGAAGGAAAATAATGGAAAATGAAGAAATTGGAGGCCTCATTGATAAAATGGCTTATGAGGATCAAGCAACTTCAAGCTCTTAGTTAGTGTAGGCTCTTGGGTCAAACTTGGTCAGTGTAAACTTTTGTTAGTTCAAGTTTGGAGCTCTCTCATTATTCTCTCTCTCTCTCTAACTCTCTCTCACTCTTGGTCACTTAGTGATTTCTTGGAGCACTCTAGCTCTGGATCAAGGAAGGAAAAGCAAGCAAAGGGAAAAGAAGGAAAGCAAGGATCAAGAAACTTCAGCAGGAATACTTGCTTGTAACCAAGCTTTTGCATGTGTGATTTCCTAGCTGGTTTGGACATGCATGGATTTGCATGTTGGTTTATGGTTCTCTTGATGTCGGTGGCATGGTTTTTTTGGGTTATGACAGTGGTTTCTAGCCTAGCCTTCCCTTTTTCCGAATTCCATGGTGTTTGCATGTTTATTTTGGTTTTTGAGCTTTGGTTTTCTAGATGGATTTTGAAATCCGGGGTAGAGGTTGTCTCAAGTTTCATTCCCTAAGGACTATGAATCCCTCAACCAGCTTTGGTGGGATATATAGTAAAACTTTAGGGAGAAGTCTTGATTTAGGGCATAGTGATCCGGGTTTGGATTGCGGTAAATCTTGAGTAACTGGTCTCAGTTTAGAGCCTATTGATCCGAGATTGAATTTTGGTAAAGCCTGAGAGTAAAGGAGACAGAAAATTCCTCAAGGATAGTGATGGATTTTAGATGGCATTCCAAGTTCAGTTCGGTTGTTATTGGAGCACCCATTTTGGTGTGATCATGGTTTGGTGAGGGTGGGGGTGGTTTAACCTTTGGATTCCCTTGGTTGTTCTTCGATTGGTTGTTCTATGAGATCCCACATTCATGCTTAGAATATGGCATGAGGGTGACTGGTTGAAAGAGAGATTTGGTTCAGCCATGTCTACAGTCTAGTGGTATGTGGAAGTCCCAAACCTGGTCAGTTTTTCCTATGATTAATAAAAGCTAAGTGTTCTTGTTTTTTCACTGGCTTATATGTGGATTTAATGGTTGTCATAACTATGATATTTATATGGTTTTATGCTATTTATAAGCATGGTTAAATGATTGGTTCATGTCATGGTTATTTCATGCATTTACTTGTAATTGTTAAATGGATGGATGAAATACCTAATTGATGATATAATAGTTCAATGGAGAAGGAGGTGATCCTTCTGGTTATGTTTCATAAGTTCTTTCTGTCATTTATGTGATGTCTTGTATCTTAGACCTGTAGGTTGCATTGATTCCAAGTGTTTGACAGAATGTCGGTCCCAGTTGGGGATGCGCAGGCCTAGTCCTGAGGTTGATTTTTTATTTATCAACATTGTTATCATGTATTTGATTAATTCTAAAGGTTGTAGAAATTTCCAGGTAGAGGCTAGGATTTTGGGCTAGAAAAGTGGTTCAAATCTTGGGGTCGTTGGCACATAGGCCTATGAGATCGATTTTGGGTTGTTCGACACTTTCATGCCTATAGAATGAGAGCGACTAGGGGTTAAAATTCTTAAATCATCAGTGGGACTCATGGACAGGATGTCTGAGTGGCTGACATGCCACATGAGGGTGTTGTTGTTGATGTGAATGGGTTTGTTTGATATGTTCCATCAGTTCCATTTCCTTAAGGTCACCAATGAATTTTAATCCCTTATAGTAGCCTCTCTCATCACATGTTTACCCTGACTGACCAGTTGCTTGGGTAGATGTGGGAGGAGGGAGTTAAAAACATAGAACACAATAAGAAAATAATTCTTATTAATTGATTGAAAATACAACTAAGTCAATAAATTCCATGTACCACCCGCCCATAAATTGTGTTGAACCAAATCTTTCTTTCAGTCAATCACCCCTGTGCCATATTCTAAGCATGAATGTGGGATCTCAAGGCATAAACAACTAGGGATTCCTAGAGATTAAACCACCTCCACCCATAGGCTACCGCAATCTTGCCAAAACTGGTCAAGAGATCACAAAACCCAAACAAGCTTGGATTTCTCATAATTTATTCACCATTACCTTGAGGAATTTTCCTGTCACCACCCACCTGTTGAGGGATTCTAGAATATTAAACCACCTCTACCCCAAACCCTTAGGAATTTTCCTGAGACCACTTCACTCAGTTCCAAAACCTTCTGACAATCCAAAACTAAACCAAATAAATGAATCGCATCACACCATGGCTATCTAGGAAATGGAAAGGCAAGGTTGAAATTGCTTTCAAAACTAGGAAAAACCCATGCTAATGAAAACAAATACATGTACCATGCATTCACACCTTAGCTAGGAAATCACACATGCAAATTGTTACCTGCAAATCCTCTTACTAAAGCTACTTCATCCAACCTTCCTTGTCCTTTCATTTCCTTTCCTTTCCTTTCCTTATATTTCCCTTGATTTCTTGTTTCTCCCGTTGGTGCTCTTCTCTCTCCCTCTTTGCTTTCCTATTTTCCTTTATTTTCATAAAGAAATTCCAATTAATAACTCTTTTCCAATTTCCTTAGCCACTATATAACCAAAAGTGACACCCACTAGGATGCTTTTCCCAACATTCAACTTGGAATACGTGTCCCAAGACCTTGGTCTTATTCTTTTTCCTTTATTACCCTTTATTACATGAACTTTTAGCCCGAGTTTGTTACAATTACCACCCCAATTCGATTTTTCATTACCTTTCCCTTGTTGTGAGGGTTATGATGGTTATTGTTATTCCTATACACACTATATTTTTTTTTTGTGGAGTGAATTCAATTAACTTTAGAAATAAGAGATTACATTATGACGTACCAAAATTCAGTTAGTCTCTCACAAGGGAGACCAAACCATAACCCAAAATCAACTCTCTAAAGAGACAAGAGAGAAAACTAAAGACTAATAGAGCTTACAAACATACAACCTAAGACTAAATAGGGTCCTAGTTAACCCTAATTCAGACAACCTACAAGAGTAGAATCATATACCAAATCCATATACATAGTCAAGTATAGGATCTAAATTAACACTTGCTACTATGATTATGTATATTTAATCCATCAGAGATATTTCTACTACCAATGGGATTCCAGGATGTTGTTCGATCGTCACCACTCTGCATTCAATTCTCTCTAATATGTCATCATAGTTCTTCAAGTTTCCATGCATATGGTCAAATGAATGGAGCAAATCCATCTAAGACTCATGCCAATCAAGCAATGTGTTTCCTAGCAGGAATTTCATCTACCAATATAAGTCGACTATCCACCATTTCAAAGTCCATTCCACCATTTCAGAGTCTTAGAGGGAAGTTATGTGGGATGATGCTTCGTCGTAGACCTAGGAACTTCCGCTTGCATGTGAGTTTGGATATTCTCTCTATATCTAGCTACAAGAACCTTGTATATGTTGATGTGTATGGGTATTTACTCTACAAGCACACTCCTCATTATAGGCCACCCCTCTTCTCAGTCTAGCTCTCATTATAGGCATTGCGGTAGCACCACATGGATCCTAGACAAAAAACAACATATGATGCTAAACAGATAGGGATTATTCCCCCCAAAACCACCTTACCCTACCAAATTTATAATACTTAATCAACAGGTCACCTTTTCTATCAAGGCGTTGGTTCCTCAACAATGCTATAAAATTTCAACCCCCATCAACTCCTTGTCCCCAACCACCCACAGACTCGTACAACCACCTCTCAAGTTGATTTGGACCCAAATCCAACATCTTTCCAGATGCAATATTTCCACCACCTATCCTGTGTTACCATGTGGTGGCCAATGAGCAAACCAAAACCCATAAAATATCAAGAGAGTACGCACCACCAGTAGAGAAATACCCATAGAGGCTTCAGCCAAAGGCTTCGCCAAATAATAAAATTCTTAAGGCAGAACAAGGAGCTCCAACAATAAGAGGAAACGTAGTCCAAATAAACTACACATCTAATATCCAAAGAAACTTTCTCTAGCCTAACATAATATGTCAATCACACCTAGGTTTGGGGATCCCTCGTACCCTTCCATACTTTATATTTTCTAGTCGTCTGGGTCTGATTAGTAATAATACAGAGGCCACCCACCCCTAGGATCTAATTGAAGCATGAGGAGACACATAAGAGACCTTCTAAACAAAGCAATCAATAGCTAGTATTAGAAAGGGGTATGAAGTGGAAAGGAGGGAAATTACATGAAAATAAAGTTGGTATGCTCCATGTAAAGAGTTAAAGTGAAACAATATTTAGCAAAATTAATTGTACCTCTACCGCTTGATAGCTCGGTAATTTCCTATTAAACCAGAGTAGTTTCCATTTCCAATTCTGCTTCACCCCCCTAAATTAACAATTCCTCTAAATTCAATATAGAAATAATAACCACAATGCTCCTCCCCTCGTTGCGCCAACAACATGGTGGTGAAAGCCTTCACCTAAATAATGAATTGTCGGCACCCCGTCTCCTTCTAGTTGTGATTCTCATGCCAACCTGGAAGTTGTTCTAGTGCAGTTTTATGATCAAGATTTAGACCATACATATGAATTAATACATACATGTTAAGAATAATTACCAACTTCTCCTTCACACATAATGTGTTGCAATAAGAATAATCCCATCAAAAGTTCATCTATTAGAAAGAGGAGGAGTAATTTCCCTTTGTGACTATATTACACTTGTCAAGGGAATGGATCCACCTCCCCTAGTCTATTAGCCTAGTGGGGTGGTGGTAACCCACCACCCTCCTCCCTTTACTTCATTCATCACCCCATCCAGGGTTGCAAAATCTTCTTTAACCATTTTTTAGTTGGTCATCTTCAAAGGGGAGGCAGGTAGGAAATTCCACACCAACACCATTGAATAAGATGACTCCAAGAATCCATAATTAGCCAACATACCCACCATTTTGTTCCCTATTTGTCTTACACACATTAGAACCAAAGCTGAGGTGTTTGATATAAGAAGCATTACCTGTTCTAGCAGCGATTCCAATATCTAGATTTTAGATACCTTGTGTCTATGGGAACCTGCTTGTACTTTGCAAACCATGTTAATTATGATTTGGGAGTCCCCTTCCACAAAAATATTATTGTAACCTTGAGTATAGGTGTACTCCATTCCCATTCTCATATCTATTAACTCTACTATATTATTAGTGTCCATCTTTGTTGTCCCTGTATATATGAATATCAACATCCCTTTGTGGTCTCTGATGACGCCTCCATGCCCTATGGGGCCTAGATTACCCTTAACGACTCCATCAAATTCAACTTAACAAAAGGGGGAAGAGGGGGTTGCTAACTAGATGGACTGTTATACGAGATTTACGATTGTGGACAAACGTATCTCCCCTAGGTTTGGTGGCTAACCTAGAAAAATAGAGAGACAAGGAACCCAATAATTTCATTAAATTAAATAGACGATGGTATGAAGCCTACCTCAAATCGGTCGCAGGCTTTGCTTCTTCTTTAGCTTGAATGCTCGAATTCTAGCTCTGACTGTCAAAATTAGAACCTACACAGTCAGATAACACAAGCCAAGAAACTACGAGATCTATGTAGTATCATCTAAATACTCTATTCAATAGATCAACATGGCATTGAAATACATGAAATAATAACATCACATATAGGAAAATAGATAATTATTTGCATTAATATAAATGCGAGGAGTTTACAACCATAAATAGATGTTGATCTTGTAGAAGATATCCTCTAAGGTTAAAATGTCCTTTCCTTGTCACAATGTGCACCTCCAATTACCCTAAATGCATGAAATGAAACCTCTCACCATATCAACATAAGGGTAGAATCACTCTCCAAAATCCAACCCATTCCATAAGGAAGGTTGTAAATATATAGAGGAGTGGGGTAAGATGCAAGTTCTTATTCAATTACCAATTTAAGGTTTTAGATTCACCTTTGATGGGAGGATGGGATCAAAGGAGATGGAAACTCCAAAGTATGATAGGATAGGATATAAATGTTTTATCTAAGGTAA
The DNA here is from genome assembly GCA_000404065.3 of Pinus taeda. Classification (NCBI taxonomy): domain Eukaryota; kingdom Viridiplantae; phylum Streptophyta; class Pinopsida; order Pinales; family Pinaceae; genus Pinus; species Pinus taeda. Next base: position 17,683 of record APFE031634598.1, read on the forward strand.
ATGGTTGTAACAAATTCTAGAATCTTCTGGAAGAGGAAGACTCCATAATTTCTCTCTTTTTCGTGAATTTATAGAACCAACACAGGTGCAAAGTGAAGCAACTTGTAGGTGATCATCACATACCACAGTGGATAAACCTGTAGGTGAACATTTTCCAATAGGAGGCCAGGGAGCGTTGGTACTAAAATTGGCTCAGATGATGCAGTTTCAGGCATAAACTTCAGGAAATGAAAGAGGCATGCTTAGGGATTTGTGAAAGATGATGACTAAGGGGAATATAGGATGTTTATTAATCCCATTAGGAGGCCTATTGATCAAATGTGACAAAATGGCCCATAAGAAATTTCCCCCTAAAGTGCAAAGTCAGAAATGACTACTAATGACTGAAGTGCTTTACCTTGTGACAATTCAGGATCAAGACAATCGGTGAGTTTCATATTTTACAATACATTTTCATCATGACATCTTTGTTTCTAAGGGAGACATACCTATACTCATCACATAATATAGCGTAACATGTACGATCATAAAAATACACATCCACATATGACAACTGGTGGACCCATGACTAGATGACTATCTGTGTGATCATGGCCATCATAAATTGTGATCTCTATATAACTCTTGAAATCGCAGCCGAGATGTGTGAAACTAGATTTGGGGTATTCTACTTCCTTCACACAACCAACCAACGTATGAGTCTAACCATGTGAATTAATGAGTTGAGGTAGAACATGGTAGACACCATTTGATTACAGGACGATGATGTAAATCATTAACAGACGCGAGAGAAACCACCAATGATGTTAATGGCTCTCAAGGTACTCTAGTAAAATTTGTATGGTGTGAGTAAATGAGTTGATGTTGAACATCACACAGAGTCTACCCCTTTTTCTCATAGTATTTAGTAAAATCATGATTGTTCATTCGATTTAATCATTGATCCTCTTCATCATTTTGTGAAATAGTTAATACTGGTTGAATGTTTTCAAGGTCTTCATCATCATCATCTTCAATTCAAACTTCATTCTATATTTCAGTTATTATTCTCGTAGGTGGATATAATGTGAATTTCATAGTAGAATTTCCAGAAATGAACATGTCACTAGATCGACAACTTGTGAATGCATTAGCTATAACTAACCATTGTATACCAAGGATCAATGGGTTTCCTCCTAGATTATTTTTGGGAGTTAATATCATAAATTCAACAGGATACTCCCATGAATCTAAGGATATTGAAACATCTTCTAATATACCATTAGGTTTGACAACAGATCTATTTTATAATTGTAATAGAGTTGGGGTATATTGAATATTCATTAACCTTAGTTTAGAATTTCAATATTATTGATGTGGATTTTTACAATAGGTTTACTTGGATCTGAATATTTTTCAATTATTGGTTTCCCCATCATAATATCTGCAATTTTTCCTACCAATTGAATCTTTTTAATACCTTTCCTTTTTCTTCTTGGTTTCCTGATACATAACTCCTTTAGTATCTTTGAAAATATAGGTATTTCCTCTATAGACTGAAGCAATGGAATTTTGATGCAAATATTTTTCAATTCATCTAACATGTTATAATTTGTCCTTTTATTCCTTTATCAATTTGAAGTCTCTCGAGGAGGGGATGATTTTATAAGGAAACAGAAGGTTGTTCAGCTATAGGAATGGTAGGGGTTGATTTTATTTGGTTTTCATCTAATTGTTTAGGAATATCTTCCTTTGGAGGGGTCTTTTCTTGATCATGAGATGTCTCATTTTTAGGAACTTATCCTCTTTATATTCTTGGATGACAAATGGAGGTGTTTTCTTTTGTAATACTTAACCAGTTGGACACCATTTACATCTATACGAGTTATCATACAAACTTGAAAATTTTGGCCCTCAACATTATAGACAGGTTTTTGAGGTGCTTTATTATTCGAATTGGGGAGTGGTTGTGTAGATAGTTGATTAGATTTTCGAGGAAATGAATTAGATGGTAGTGGAAGTGGTTGACTTGAGGTCAATTGAGGTTGGATGGATTTTAGAGGTTTGGGAGGGGAATAATACTGAGGTTTGTATTGAGGGTATGGCTGTTGGAAAGTCTGAGGATGTTTGGGATTCCTACCATAAGAACCTTGCCATCCTTGTGACCAAGATGGGTTTTGTGGTTGAGATGGAAAATTTTGCATTGGTAAGGATATATTCCAATTACTTTGTGGTTGTGCATAACGTTGATATTGTGCATTGGGATCTAGTGCCATACTTTTTTATAGAGGTTTCCAAGGTCTTCTAGAAGCAGCATAGAAAAGTAGTTCATTTTGACTTGTCCTAAATTCTTCTTGGAAAATAACTTTAAGTCTAAGTATTGAAGGGAACTCATTTGTAGCATGCTTTTATGCACATATAACACATATTTCAACACTATCAAGAGGGAAATCTCGTAATGCATGTTTTTTCCTACATCTAGGTGTTATAGACATATTTGGGCACATCAACCCCAAAATTATATGTCGATAAACTAGGGTTCATCAACCCCTAAAAGAGTTGTTTCATACCCTAAAAGAACATAGTCATCTGAATAGATCATTCCCCAAAAGTTCCATCTGAGAAACCATCGAGAAATGGCCTCCACTGGCAAAGTGCGATGCATACCAAGTGGTACACTGCCAGGGTGCGATGCATATTGATTAGGCCTTCTATAGGGTGCAATGGTTGAGGATGGAAAAATGTCTGAGACAGTTTGCTAGGTGGTTGCACATGGAATCTTCTAGAAACTTCTCCTGTGCCACTTGCCTCTCTGAATTCGCCCAAGGATGAGTAAGGGATCTAAGAAATCTCTAAGTGGAACCAATTGTAACAAGTGGAATGACACTAATCAAAACCCATGGATGACTCACACCCTTGCACACATCTATAAATGGATCCCTCATCTAAGAGATCTAGGGGCTAGAATATTGTGAATTGCAAGGAAGTGTTGATAGTTTGTAATTAAGGAAAGAGTATTGTATTGTTGGTGTGATCTTACTATTTCATGAAGTGAAGAGGGATTGAAGCTGGGAGGATGATGCTGGATCAGACAACTAGGTTGTAATTCTCCCTTCTATTAATAAAGTTCTTTAATTCTCTTCCATATGATTGTGCAATTGTGAATGTTATCATTTGTGAATGCTATCATTTGTGAATGCTATCATTTATTCATTATATATCTGATTCTATAATGTTTATGTTGTAATAGATCATGATGCTTTGACGGTTCTTTGTTGCTGTACTTGTGCAGGTACTCTCCGAGAGTGTTAAGTACGGGGAGGAGTTGCAGGATCTCTCAAAGGGGAGAGAGAGAAATCAAGGTATTAAGCGGAAGTTCCAGGTTGGTTCCACTATCTTTCTCTTATCTGTTACACATAGAAGAAATCATTGGATTGCTTTAAATTGTTGTTTCTAGGGTAGCTCCCAAACCTAAAGGGATACCATTCTATAGGAATACTATTTTTCCCAGAAAAAAATTGGCGACTCCACTGGGGAAGAACAGATGTTTGTTTGTTGTTATTGTTTGTTTTATAAACTATAGACAGAACCTAAAGTCAACCAGGTAGCCTTCGAACTGCTCTTGCTCTGCAATTGCAGAGTAGATGAATGTCGCTTCAGTCAATCTCTGGTTTAGTTTATGAATTAAACATTTGACTTACAAGCACATCTAGATGCCTTTTTGGTAGCTCAGTAACCTCTCAAGACATTCCTTCATACTTTTCTCTTTATTGTTCCTCAACACTCAGCTTAACTCACTGAAAACAACTGCACATCTGAGCCAAAACCCATTTCAGTTGCGCTCCCTAGACCATCATACTGTCTTCCACTGTAACTCAGTATGTGTCGCACCTCCCGAGTGTAGTAAGTTTGATGCATCTCTATTTTTGTGAAGCCCAGGTACGATGACTAACTGAACTCTTTTTCCATTCTAGAAATTTGGGGGGTTTTGACCTTGTTTTCAGTTTTGTTTAGTTGTTTTACTGCATATGAATAGTGCCTCCTTACTGAAGCCTGCTTGCAACACATAGATAAGCCTCAATTACATTAGGATTAGTGAATGTTTTTGTGTATTTGTTCATCATTTACAATCCCTTGTTGAAAAGTTGTTTAAATCGATTTGTCGCTTTGGTACAAAAAGTGACGTAATTGTCGTTTTGTGTCGAAAAGGGAAGTGTCATAAATTCTTCCTTCCCTTGATAATCGATTGAATTTTTCTTCATGTATTTGGTTTGATTTTTTTATATTTGAAGTGTCGAAAGCATTTTTTATTCAAAATTGAAAAGTGTCATGGAGTCTTCCTTTCTCTTTTTAAGAAGAAATTGTTGAAAATTTCATTCTAAATAAAACATTTCAGATCTTTGCTACATTTAGTTTTCCTTTTTGGCATTTTTTTTACATTAAGGAGAACGAAAAAAATACATTCATTTGCATTTATCATTTTTGGTTTGTGTGCGAAAATATTATTTAGGGAAATGCACTAGTGTGTGCTCTTTGCTCTTTGCTCTTTTAAGCACTGTAATTTTCTTTCCCTAGTAGCTAGGATTTTCATTGCTCAAAATAAACAAATATTGTTTATCATTGTAGATTTTATTTTAGGAATTTCAAATCATCATCATGCGGTGAACCATTGAAAGGAAAACTCTAAACAAGATCAAATTTAAAATAAATTTCAATGAACCTAACAATGCTTTGGAACTTAACGCAACATATCTAGAGGTCTAGGCTAGAGACATTTTCCGACGTCGTTAAAACTAGTGGCTATCATTTTCATTGAAGGTTGGGTGATTCCTCCTCCTTGATACGAAAAGTGCTAGCACGGACTTGTGCTCCCTATACCGTCGCATATATATTGGGAGACCACAATAGGCTTAAATCCTTTATCCATAGGAAACCGAGTATGTCGCCTTATTGATCGCAATGCACTGAACACAACATTTAGGAAGATTTACTACCATACATAAGTCCTTGGTAATTTCTCTTTAATTTATCACCAAGGTGTATATTGCAGTTTTGCGATTGGTTTGGCAATCCCTCTGTCTAGATTTTCCAGAGTAGTCACTTTTGTTCCTTTTCGACTCTTTAAAATAAAAGGTCCATCTGAGCACTTGTCCTTTTAGGCTCATTAAAAATCAAAGGAGACTAGAGTTATCTTTAGCTTTTTTTCGACTCTTAAAAACTGAAAAATAAAAGTTGTGTCCAAGCGTCATTAAAATTAATTGAATTCGAAATAACATCCCTGTTCCTTAGTTGATCTTAGGTTGAGATATATGGAGACAAATCCAAAGTCCACCAATCAAGGAATCCCTTTTGAAGGGAATCCTAGTCCTTTTCCTTCTTTCGGAAATATTGGTACTCCTTATATGGCTACATTATCCCTTCCTAGACTTACCATTGGCTTGCCAGTATGGTTGTTTTCAACCTCTTTGGTTCAAAATGGGGGTACACCTTCAACTGAACAAAATCAACCTCCAATTGTCCCTGAAGTTGACCCTTCGCCTTCTTCTTCGTTTGTTTCTCGCTCCCCTTCTTCCTCTTCGCTTGGTGAAAGTAGTGATACTAGTAACTAGGTGGCTGAGAAGAAGAAGAAAGGGAAGGAGAAGAAGAAGAAGCCAATTCAGCAAGGGGGAAACCAAGAAACCACTGCTTTGAATGCATCATCTGATGAAAATCTGCCCATTAAACTTCCCAAAGCCAAATATCCATACATAATTTGTACAGGAGATCATTTTCATCGAGATTGTCCTTAATTTCCTTAGGTCTTGAAAGAATGGTCTTCCTGTTCACACCATCCGGTGTCATCAACCTCTGGAGATCATGTTGGTAACACACCATCAACTAGTGATAGTAAAGTTCATGGATGAAAGGGAAAGGTCAGGATTCCATGTAGGTTATGTGAAGGTAATCAGTCCCTTCACCTTTGTCCTTTTTTGGATGAAGCCAAAAAAGTGTTGGATAACCGTCCTGCTTCACCGCAGCAACTTCCATCTGGTTACAAGAAACTCTCCCTAAGTCCTTCACCAGTTGAAAAACCGATTGAATTAAATCTACCATCAGTCAAAACCACTATGTCTGAAAGTGAATCTTATGAGTCTATACCCGACCAAAGTCAACAGGTCAAGGTAACAGTTGACCCAATTTCACCTTCAGCTAATCATACTTTTCTCGAAGAGAGTGAAAATGATACCGTTCAAGTACTTTTTGTTACTTCAGAGTCTAATGAACTTGGGGGCAATCTGCCTGTTCCACCAAGAAAGGAGGAAAACCCTCCAGTTCTCGTAACTCAAGGGGTTAATTCTCCCGTTTCTTCGGTACCCCCTTCAAGTAGTCTAGTCACTTCCTTTGATTGGAATTGACTAGTAAGATCTCGCCTTCCTTCTTATGTACCTTTCCGAATCATAATACAAGTTCGTAAAATGATCATGTCTAGCACTATTATAGATGAAGGTGCATCAGTGACTATCCTTTCCTCAACTACTTGGAAAGTGCTTGGTTCACCACCGCTTATGCCTGTTACATAGAATCTGTTAGGCTTTAACAAAGGAACTAGTCGACCGCTAGGGATCCTTCCTATCTTACCTTTACTTTGGGAGGGAAAACCGTTCATCCAAACGTGATGGCAGTTTGAAGACCTTTAGACTACAATTTACTCCTTGGACGTGACTATGTTTATAACATGGAAGCTATTATTTCAACACTCTTCCGAGTGATGTGTTTCCCGCATGAAGGCAAAATTGTCACCATTGACCAGCTTTCATTTCCCGGTCCAAGCATAGCTCCAAGTCAATCATCATCCCTAAATGGCCCTTTTGCATCAACGGTATCACTTGAACCTTCATTCCATCCACCTGATAGCCATGAGTAGTCTGGTGAACATAATGAAGCTTGGGGGGCATGCTCCTAATGGTAAAGATAAGTTTCCCTGTAGGTTATGTGATTGGTCTATCACACCATTCACCTTTGTCTATTTTGGATGAAACCAAAGAGGTGTTGGATAACCATCCTGCCTCACCACAGTGACTTCCATTTGATTACAAGAAACTCTCCCTTTCATCATGCCGGGGGAATGCAAACCTTTTTTCAAGCATAGTTTTTCATTTCGAGCTTGTGTAAAAATGAAACCGAATTCAAGCATAGTTTTTTGTTTCAAGCTTTTGTAAAAATGAAACTGAATCCAAGCATAATTTCCCATGGTTCAAGCTTGTCTAAAAATGAACCCATTTTCAATTTTATTTCAAGCATAGTTTTGTTGTTTCAAGCTTGTGTAAAAATGAAACTGACTTCAAGCATAGTTTTTTCATTTGAAGCTTGTGTAAAAATGAAACTAACTTCAAGCATAGTTTTGTCGTTTCGAGCTTGTTTAAAAATGAAACTGACTTCAAGCATATTTTTCCATTTTAAGCTTGTGTAAAAATGAAACTGAAGCCAAGCATAGTTCCCCATGGTTCAAGCTTGTCAAAAAATAAACCCATTTGCAAGTAATTAACCTTTGTGATTGCCATTCTATCAGCCTTTTGAACCTTGGTTGTGTACATCCCATCGCCACCATCTCTTTGGTCGATCATACACTTCCACTTGGTTGTTTTACCCTTTTTGAGGAACAGTTGCAATGAGCGGTCTTATTAGCTAGCCTCTTCACACAAATCAACATGTTTTGAGAAGTTCCAACATCACCAGAACCAGTTGCTACCCTTGACACCACTCGTTCCTCAAAATAGAGTCCTCTTTAAACCCTTTTCAAACTCATTAAATATGAAAAGATTGTCGAGCGCTTGTCTTTTCCAACTCATTAAAGTATTGGAAATGTCATCCCTCCTGTATTATTTTATCCTTTTTCGGACCTGAGGGATTATTCTACAAAAAAGAACTTATGGAGTTTTCTTTTCGTCTCTTTTCAAACTCTCTAAACATGAAAAGGACCGAGTTATCCTTGTCGTTAAACTCGTGAAAACAATAGCGAAAAACTTGTCCATCTAGACGAGACTGAGTTTCACTGTCACTAGACTCATTAAAACATTAATAGCGATAGGTTTGCCCGAAGGGAAAATTATAGAACAAGCATATGATATCCCCCTCAAGCTTGAAAAAAATAAAGAGGTACTGGTTAGCAATGACTGGGGAAAAAGGGAAAAAAACTTGAAGAATTTATGGTAGCAAGTCGCTCTTGAACATGACACTTTCACTTCATCACCATCATTGAGTTGGGTTGGGTTATTTTGTTCACCGGTCATCTCACCATTGGTCTTTCATACCATCCATATTTTGGGGTTAATGCTACCAATTCATCTCAGTGTCATCGACATGTTCAAGATAGCTCATTCAGTTGAGAAACCACCATCCAGTTAATGTCTCATCCACTACAATACCTCCAACCTTCATTTTTTCATGACCGCCATTCCTGAACCTTGTGTCATCATTTCATTTTCACCTCTAGAAATCATTTGCTTCGTTTCGTGTCGTAGATGTGGGTTACATCAAGGCCCTCCTACAACGAGTCACTTCTTGTCGACATCAACTCATTATCCAAGAAGTTGACTTAGAAACACCCCTTTCAGTGCTTTGAAGCTTGCATACATCAATGGCAAGTTTCTCACTTCCGGCGACAAGTTGGAATCAATGGCCTTCGACCGAAAGATTTTGCGTGGTGTTCGACATCGGATCATATATTTACACCACGTGAATTGTATTGTAGTACCTTGAGGGTCATTATCATTATTGGTGATTCCTCTCACGTCTGTTAACAGCTTACATCATTGGCTGGTAATCGGGCGATGTCTTTCCATGTTCGACTTCAAAACATCTCTTCACATGGACTGACTTGTACATTGGGCAAAGATTGAACGAGTTTGAAGACCTCGGATCTAGTTTCATCCATCTGGGCTACAATATATTCATGGATATAAAAACATCAAATTTACAAAGGCTCTACACAGATGGTCATCCTACCCATAGATGATGACTCTATATTTGAAGAATCACTAGTCTGCATCTGCAGAGGACTATTTGATCTATGTACATGAAATGAGTTTATAAAGCTGAGCATGGGAATGCCTCCCTCAACTAGATCATAAAAATTATATTATGATGATGTACTGTGTTGTAACTTATTCAGGTCTCCTTCCAGTTCGAAACTTCGGATCCTCATGATAAAGCATTTCACCAGACATCAATATTTACGACTTCATGCTTTAGGGGTCAACTGTTATAGATATATTTGGGCACATCAACCAAAAACTTATATGTCGATAAACTAGGGCTCATCAACCCCTAAAAGAAATGTTTCATACCCTACAATAGCATAGTCATCTTAATAGATCATTCCCCAAAAGTTCCATCTGAGAAACCATCTAGAAATGGCATAAATTAAACCATACTGACTACTCCATTGGCAAAGTTTGATGCATATTGAGTGGTACACTGCTAGGGTGCGATGCATACTGATTAGGCCTTCTATAGGGTGCGATGGGCAAGGATGGACAAATGTTCGAGATAGTTTGCTAGGTGGTTGCTCATGGAATCTTCTAGAAACTTCTCCTGTGCCACTTGCCTCTTTGAATTCACCCAAGGATGAGTAAGGGATCTAATAAATCTCCAAGTGGAACCAATTGTAACAAGTGGAATGACACTAATCAAAACCCATGGATGACTCACATCCTTGCATACCTCTATAAATGGATCCCTCATCTAAGAGATCTAGGGGTTGGAATATTGTGAATTTCAAGGAAGTGTTGATAGTTTGTAATTGAGGAAAGAGTATTGTATTGTTGGTGTGATCTTACTATTTCATGAGGTAAAGAGGGATTGAAGCTAGGACGATGATGCTAGATCAAACAAATGAGTTGTAATTCTCCCTTCTATTAATAAAGTTCTTCAAGTTTTCTTCCATATGATTGTGCAATTGTGAATGTTATCATTTGTGAATGTTATCATTTGTTCATTATATATCTGATTCTGTAATGTTTATGTTGTAATATATCATGATTCTTTGATGGTTCTTTTTTGCTGTACTTGTGCAGATACTCTCCAAGCATGTTAAGTATAGGGAGGAGTTGCAGGATCTGTCAAAGGGGAGAGAGAGCAAGCAAGGGACTAAGCGGAAGTTCTAGGTTGGTTCCAATATCTTTCTCTTATCTGTTACACATAGAAGAAATCATTGGATTGCTTTAAATTATTGTTTGTAGGGTATCTGCCAATCCTAGAGGGCTAGCATTCTATAGGAATACTAGTTTTCCCAGAAACACTATGACATAAAATAGACAATGCAACTTTTCAACTTTTCTCTTGTTTTCTATTCTTAGCATATCTAATTGTTCACTAAGATTCCCAAGAATATCATTTTTAAAGTTATCAAGAAAATTAAATGATTATGCTATACTTACCATTCCGTGTGCAAATTCTCTTACCATTGGCATAACCAGATCCCTTAGATTCTTACCATATTTTGATTTTCCTCTTCAAATGTGTTTTCATAGCTCACACATATATTGAAATAACAATTGAGAAACATCTCCTTTACCCATCAGGTTAAGAATATCAATATATTAATCTCTTATGGATTTTATCAAAAGAGTTTTTAATGTGTCTTCTTCTAAATTATGTAATTTATCTCTTTTGACATTATAAACAAACCTCTCCACAAAATCTTCAGGGCTTTCATCCATTTTTTGGGTCATCTTAAAAACTTCATCCTTAAGGTCACAAGGCATGCAATAATATTTGTATTTTTCTATAAAAAAAAATCATATCGTCCCATGTCCTTATAAGATGTGTTCCTAGACTCATGAACCATTTACAAGCCCCATATTTTAAAGTAGGAGGAAATACTTTTAGTTTTTTAGTATCAATAAAATAGTCATATGATCTACACAATAACTCAAAATCAAATACAAATGTTTTTGGATACTCATTTCTTAGCCCAGGGAAATTAGGGAGGATATATGGGAAAATAATTTTCATGGTAGAAGTGGTATCGATGTCTTAAATAGGGAATTCAAAAGGATCATGTTCAAGAAAATCTCCATCATCTCCCCTTCCTCCTCTACCACCTCGACCTCCTATACCACCTCCTCCTAATTTACCTCTACCTCCACCAATTCTTAGTCATTCCTCTACATTATGTAGTTCTCCTTCTACACCCACCATTGTATATTCGTCAGAGCTAATATAAGGTTCAATGAAAGGGTTGTCTTCAACTAACTCCTCTTACTCTGGTTCCTCTACCAATGGCATTTCAACAAAAAAAACTTATTCTACTTCTTGTTCTTCGTTAGGTACCTCTAACTCTTGTCCTATGTATTTTTCCCCTATTGAGGAAAGAAATATGACTCCTTCAGTTGGGGATGTAGGTTCTTTTACTACAACTTTTGTAGATGAAGTTGGTGGATCCCTAAGTTGAATCTTTGACCTATGCACTTTAGGAATTATTTTTCTACCTAAAAATGATGGAATGCATGTATCAAAAGGTGGTGTGGCACTACGTCGTCTCGTAGAGGTGGTTCGTTATGTTGGTATTGAACTACACCCTCTACTTACAAATCTACCCCTAAAATCTCATTCTCTATACATGTTTCCTAAATTATTTTAATATGAATTTAATTATGCATCTAAAGAATGAATTCAACTATTATGAAATGTAGTTGTGACAACTCTAGTTTAGAGAGAACCCCACAATCATGATCTGTAGGTTCTTATCTCTCATCTCATTGCTCCCTCTAAATAAATTTATTTAAATGAAAAGGAATTCTATATTAAAAGTAGACACCTATGTATACTTCCCCGATAATGGTGCCAAAAATGTTGGGTAATTTAATTTTTTATTAAATTACTTACATTAAATCATCAATCTAGGGTTCATGAACTTGCAAGTACACTTTTAGCTATATATGCTAGGCTATCAACATTTAATTGAAAGAAAACTATTATAATTTCAAGATGAAAGTCAAACCTATTTATGAATATAACTTAGTAAGCACATGTGCATGTTCTATCCCAAAGGCCAATATTAAATTCAAGACATGGAAATTAAATGAATTCAAAGCAAACTATGCTAATGTGAAAGCTTCAAAATATATTCTATGAAACAAGGAAATGAAATATTATTATATTGAAATTTAAAAGACAAAATTACTCTACTATGCTTTGAAAATAAATCTAAACTATTGACTTTGGAAAAGAAACCTATGCTATGAAACCTTGAAGCAAATTTAATCTATGAGGCTTGAAATAAAGTCTAAACTATCAAACTTGTGAAAGAAGAACTAATCTACCAAACTTGAAATTGAAACTTTTCTAGAAAGCAGTAACCAAAAAGGCAAGGAAATATCTACAGAAAATTGAGCACATAAGAGATTACTAGTTTGTGTGTGTGTTATGAACTTGTGCTACTCATAAGTACCTAAACATAAATATGAGACTAAGCTTGAAAAAAAAAGTTAAGGTAAATCTTTTGATGTATTTGATTTATTATCAAGTTCTTGACCTATAATGAAACAAAGAGAAATGAGTGAAATTATAATTTAAAAACAAAGTATTGAAATGAAACAGAGCATCTAAATAAAATGAACAACAAAGTAAAGTAGATTCTAATCTAGTTGCAGAGCATAAGGAAATTAAATAAAAATGAAAAAATACATGTATACTATCTCACACATCCTCAAGGGGGCCTCCTAATGAGTGTGAGAGGTCAAGAACTCATATCACGAGACTTGAATCGCCAAAACAATCACAAAGATACCATGAACGGAGCTTGTATTACTTGAAGTGTAAAAATAGAGTTCACAATAGGAAATTATAGTAAAAACAAATTTGAACTTAATTGACTATATTTTGCTTCCAAAAAAAAGTGTTTTTGTAATCATTTCAAGGTTAACAACTTAAGGAATTATATTTTAGAATCGAGAACTGGAATTGACATCTAAGCTTCTAGATCAAAATAAGACCTTCGCTTTGTTGGATGTGGAGCCTGATTATATTGTTGATTCAGAGATCTTTATTTTAGCCAATTAATACCCCAAGCTAAAAATACATGAAAATTTTCCTTGTAAAATATTATAATTTTGTAATTAATATGGGTCGTTCATTAGGTGGATGATATGAGTATAGAATTTATGTTAATTTAGGGTTTTTTTTCTCTAGAAGGCAACCCTTGGTTCATATGAGGGAATTGTAGTGTAGTTGTGTAATATTATTTTGAGTGAGAAAGAAAGAGGGGATTGTGTGAGAGCGAAGAGGAAATTACCGCAAATCTGTTGTAGGTTGTACCTATTCATTTTTCTGGATAATATAGAAGGAAGGACTAGTTGTTTCTTCATGGATGTAGCCCAAATTGGGTGAACCACATATATCTGCATCTCTCTTGTTTTATGTGTTTTCCGTGTTTGGTTTATGAAATATTTTATGTGTTCCATTTCTCTGTAATATATAATTTTCTAACAACCGGTATTAGAGTCGAAGGTCTATTTGGCTGATAAAGTCGTAGGAAAGAAGGGTTCCTAGTTCAAGTGGGGGTAATGGCAAAAGATGGTAGGATTAGGGTCGAAAATTTTAACAGCCAAAATTACTAGCTGTGGAAGATCCAGATAGAAGATTATATGTATAAAAAATATCTGTACCTACCATTGGAAGGGAAATTGAAGAAGCTGAAAAGTATGACAAATGAAGAATAGGATATTCTCGAGTGAAAGGAAATAGGAACAATACATTTGTTCATAGCAGCATTGGTAGCATTCAACATTTCAAAGGAAACGACAACAAAGGGTTTAATGACAACATTGGCCAAATTATATGAAAAATCCTTAGCCTCAAAAAAGGTATTTATTATGAAGCATTTATTTAATATGAATATTTCATAAGGTGGATTTTTTGTTGACCTTTTAAATGAATTTAACACAGTTACCAAGAAGTTAAGCTATGTAGGGGTAAATTTTGACAATGAAGTTAGGCCTTTGTTATTTTTTTGCTCATTTCCAGAAATTTGGAATGGCCTAGTTATGGTTATTAGTAACTTTGTATTTGGATCTAGTACTTTAAAGTTTAATGATGTTGTTTGTTTCATCCTTAGCAAGGAAATGCGATGGAAAATCTTCGGTGAGACATCAGGTAATGCTTTGACTGCAAAAACTAGGGGAAGAAAAATGGAGAGAGGAAGGAGCCCAAGAAATCACAGTAAGTCAAGAAAAGGCATATCCAAATCAAGATCAAGGATAGTGTGTTAGAAATGTGGGAGTAAAGGATACCTAAAAAAAGACTGCAAATCTCGGAAGAGAAAAGAAGGAGATGGATAACAAGAGAAAAATCATGAAGTAAATGTGACAAGTGATGTGTTGCAAGATGCTTTGATTCTTTCATTAGAAAGTATTATTGATGCTTGGGTGGTAGATTCATGGGCTTGATTCCATGCCACACTTGATAGGAAAAATTCATATGACTATGTTCAAGGACATTTTGGATAGGTTCATCTGGCTGATGATAAACCCTATAAAATTGTTGGAATTTGTAGGGTTTTTATAGAACAAAAAAATGGAAACTAATGGCTATTAAAGGAGGTAAGGCATGTTCCAGATATGAAGAAAAATCTAATTTCAACAAGGTAGTGTTGATGCCTCTAAAATCATTGCAACAACATTGGGGATAACCACTCAGTCTGGCCATTAATGTAGTTCCTTTTCCATTTGGGATGGTGGCTCCGACTGGATAGTATGGAACCAGTTTCCCAATAAAGTGTGATTTGATGAATTGGTGTTTAATATATATAACAAAAT
>APFE031634598.1:55874-100229 GCA_000404065.3 Pinus taeda
ATACAATATCAATGCGATTTATAATGATTTCTGGTAATCAAATGTTAATGAAAATCAATCACTTGGCTACAGAAAGTTAAGCATGAATGATGATCACTTTAAACAAAGTGATATAAGACATATCACATATCATAATAACATCAATTGTCAGCATATGTGCTTAAAAATATCAATTCCAAATTATTCAAAAGTGATATAATGTAGAATTATATGAAAAATTCACATATAACAACAATATCGAACAAAAGACTGTTTAATTGCATAACATGAAACAAAGAGACATTGATAAAAGTACCATATGTATTTGAATCCTCTTACGAAAGTAACAGTCTGGTTCACTCTTCTTCTTTTGAAAACTTCAAAAAGATACAGAAATGCAAGTCCTCTTGAAATCTCTTTTACAACAAGTTTGAACCTTGATCCTTGTCTTCTACAAAAGTAAATTAAGAAGTCCAAAAATGCTATCTTCTTAAATCTAATTTTAATACAATTTCAGGACCCTTTCTCAAATGACATGAAAGGGTATTTATAGTAAAATTAAAAACAAATTGTTCGTAAAAAGTGCTTAAAGTGGTTGGAACAACCTTTCTCAAAATATGGGATTTCATGTTAAAAATAGAATTGTGATAGCTCTTGAAAAGATGCATTGCATCTACCATTCCTCCTGCAGCTTCAAGTTACAAATCTCAAGCATAGTTTGGATCTCTGGTGGATGACTCATCCTGGCATGCAACTGACCTGTGTATACCACATTTGAGAGTTCTGGCATCATGTGGTCTGTTGCATCAAAAAGACATTTGATTGTCATTTGTTGGCTATGTGTTTTGACTAAATAGAACCAATATGTATCCCAATTGAGGCTTTCTAATTTTTGGAGTTGCTCCTCTCTAGTATTCAAATCTTGCTTCCATTGTTTTTCCAATACTTTTTCTTTTGGAATATTTTCTCGGGAACACTCAAAAATTAAATTGGAACTGTGTAAGTTATCATTTATTAGCTCAATGATATTATTCCTCACCACCATGGCCCTTGAAGTTTCTCTTTCTGCTTTGATCAGCTGTGTCTCCCATTCTAAAAATAATATCTCTTTATGAGATTCTTCAATTACTGGCAATTTAGTAGCCCTTCCCTTTTTTGTGCTTTGCCAAGAGATATAACTTGTGATTTTGTCATCTGCATCCTCAAATTCCAACCTGGAATTGACCACTTGATCTATCAGTGTGTTGGTTTTGATACATAGTGGATGAATGAGAGATATCTTTTGGCAAAGTTGGGTTAGCTGTTGAGATAGGAAATTATTTATTTCTAAGGCTTCCTTTATAAACTCTTCAACTTTGGGATTGTCTTTGAATTGCTCCATTGAGAGTTGTAGCTGCTTTATTTGCTCATCCTTAGATTTAATCTCTTCATGATGTGCTAGTTTTAGTTGTTCGATCTCCTGAGATAGTTGTTGTTGCCTTTCAATAGCCTGCTGATCAATCCTTTGTTTTTCTACCCTTAACTGTTCTTCAAGCTATTTAATATTTTGATCTTTTTCCTTGACAAATTGATTGACTTCGGTTGCTTTATCTATTTTAACAACTGTATACGCTCCTGCAAACTGAGATAATTTGGTCAAGTCGTCAGAGGGATTGACCTCTGAGTCTTTTCAGGAACTGTTGCTGTTGCTTGGTCTATCTTTCTCTTTTTCCGTTGCCTTTTGACTACAACTCTATATTTAGGGCTATAAAACACATCCAACGGTGGAATTTCTTCTATGCTCAGTGTAATCTATGATGATGGATACTCAGGGATTACCTCAATTTCTTTTGGAGCTGAGTCCTTGCTGGATGGTGTTTCAATCACAGGATCATGAATTATGGGTTGTTTTCTTAAAGGGGATCTCATTGCGATAACATTTTGGGTATCACTTTTTCCTTTAATCTGTTGATCAAACTCTTCCCATTCTTTGATCAATATTATATCAATGTGAACATCTGTGTCCATCTGTTCACTTGCCTTCTCACTTGTCTCAGTTGCACCACAATTTTTCTCTATATCCTGCTCCATGCTTTGCTCCATTTGCTGGATGAATGGTGCAATATTCAATAGGTCCAGTGGTACTGTATAAATCCTTTGCGTCCTGTATTGGATGAATTGGTCCATTTTTGTTGATCCTAGCTTGACTTTTTCCTTGTGGCTCACTTGTGTGAATGTCTCTGCTGATGTAAATAAGTCGTCGAATTCATCTTTCTCATGGACGAATTGTTTAACCTTTACCTGAGTAGTAAAATTAAAAGAAACTTTATTCAGGTCATACTATCTTTTGGGAATAACAGCTAGGTTCAAACCCTTTGTTTTCTTGGCTTAAATTTGAGCATGTTTATAGTCATGCAATGAATAGATGCAGCATCGAACAGGAAAGGCAGGCCATAACTATTTCTTAGCGTCTTTGATATTTTTCATAAGCCCTTTTTCAACTGTCTAATAAGCTATTTCCTTAGCCAATATTTTATCTGGGACATATAGAGGAAGGACATGCGGGTCGATAATGCTACCAAAAACCCTAATGTATGTGAACAGTTCTTCCCCAAACCAACTTCCAATTGAAATTAAATCAATACTAGCCTACTCGGATCGTTGAGGAGATGGTCTATTAAAAATGGCCTGATGAATGGGTAGGATGAAGCCATGAAAAATTTTGTAGAAATGCTTCTTATATTGTTTCTGCCACAAGCATTTATGGTAAACATGGATAGGGCTTGGGTCCTGGAGAGTCCATTTCCATCCCATGATGGGAAAATCAGAATTGAAACAAATGGTATCGACTATGTAGGCACCCATATAAAATGGGGGAACAACTCGGGTGGTAACAAACCTATTTTTCCTATAATCAAGTATTTGAATGGCCATTTTGTCTGATAGGATAGTAGCCCACTCCATTACAAAAGAGTTCAATGCTACTTCTATTAACGGAACCATTTCAATGGAAAACTTAGTATAATTGGAGCTTCCAAATAATCTACACATCATTGCGGCAACATAACAATATGGAGATGCTAGGGAGTCCACATAATACATATCGGATGATTTGTGCTTGCGTTTGTTGGGGAAATGCCTCCATTTCCTGATGGGGTCAAACTCTATTTGATTTTCCATCGAGAAAGCTTCAAGGAATGCCTCATTGTAGTACTTCTGAGGCTCTGGCAAATGATACATTTTCTTCAAGTCTTCAAGCTTGAAGGATCCAAGCATTCTTCCATCAGCTGTGAAGAGTTTCGTGTCTGTTATATTGATGCTTTCAATTACCCATTTTACCATGTCATTATATGGCAAAATATTTGGGTGGGCCACTATTTGATGAAGAAAAGAGCCAACTAAATCATCAAGTGTGTTTTCTGACTCTGCAGGTCCATGAGTTGTTGCATGTCCCTCAGTTACCTTTGGCTTTTCCATTTCTAACATATCATATATGCCTTCCCATGCAAGTTTCCCACAATCTTGACATTTGGTATCCGATATCAATACAATTTTTTCTTGTCCTTCTGCCACTGCAGGGTGAGCTTTTGTCTTTCGAGCTTTCTTTGACATTTTAGTTGGCTACATACTCCCAGATTCAAACTACAAAAATGCAATAGAGGATAGTGATAGGATAAAACTTTCAGAGCAGCTAAATTCTTGTAAAGATAGTATTGAAAGAAGCACAAACGAAAATCAGAACTGGAGCATTTGATGCAAAATAATTCGTATTATAACTTGATATTAACACGAAGGATGAAATCTTGAAGGACTGCCATCATAACTGTTCTTAATGCTTTGCCGTAACCAACGACGTGAAACTTTAATGTTCAATGAATGATCGCATTGCAGATTTCCAAAGGTCTTATTAGAATGTGTGCCATGAACTTTCCAGTTTTGCAATGAGCGATTTCAATATATTATTTTAATATGTAAAAAGCAATCACATATTGCAAGTCGAGAGTTATAGGTGTCATGTTCCAAGATTCTTTTGAATTTCCGCGATTGCAATAAGTAATGACCTGGAATATAGAGTTGGATAATTCCTTATTTAACTCGCTCCAATGGTGTTTTCCCTTTATTATTATTGAACCACTTTATTATATTTTAAGATTGCATCATGCGCCCCCGAGGTAAGTAACACTTGTCTCTATTGGGATCGTGATATGTGATCAATGTATATTGCATCGCAAGTTTTCGGGGCCAGCTTCATTTGGTTTTCGGGGTATGCGAAATGTGAGAATCATATCACATCACATTATTTCAATAGACCGCTAAAACATATTCTTTGGAATTTGAGATATGCAAAATATGATAGTTTTATTGCATCGCATGTTTGTCAATGGTTTCCTTAAGAGGCTCTACGATTGAGACTTTCGCATCACAACACGATTATTCAGACTGAATGTCCCTTAACCTTAAGCGATTGCGTTTTGCGATGTGTGTTATTTTTAGAGGGTTTTTTTGAAGCACTTTTATTTTAAAAACAAGAAACAAAGAAATTTATTTCTATGTAAAGGTTTTATTGTTTTTTTACAAACTAAAGGGACCCTATTTCCTATTTAGCATCTTAGAATAAGATTAAGAAAATTTTGAAATGGGGGGGTTGTTGTATAGCACAACAGTTGGCAATTCACTAAAAGAACCAGTTATCTCTGAATAAAATGATGAAATTTCTAACACTTTCTCAAGTACAAGCAATTGAGGAAAAGGAAACTATTTTGAAATTAGCTGGATAAACAAAATTACTCTGAATAAGAAAAATTGATCAATTTTCAAATCTCTTTTTCAAACCCTTATTATAAATCAAAAAATTTTTGGTTTCTTCAAGTCTTGATTGGTTTTTAAAGATAAAGTAGGGGGACCCTGCAACTTAGCTTGAATTTACTCTTTTGTCACAGGTAGTGCCACTGCTGCCAAGAAACATCTATAGTCTCGACAGGGTTACCTTTCAACCATCAATTATTCATTATCTGATCCATCTAAGAGTATAATATTTAAGATAAATTAAAAAGATATATTATATATATATATATATATATTATATATATTTTATAATAATATTCATTTTTTATTTTTTATTTTCCAGATAAAAGGCATTTCCCTGGTTTGTGAGCTAGAAGATGACAATGCCATTCACTGGTTGTAATTGAACTGCACAAGCTGGCTCATGATGAGACCCCTTGTCTTATGATTATAAGCCATTACCCTGTTTTGGTATGCGGTATTGGTAATGTCAGTTTAATTAGTTCCATATGATCATGGTAAGCAGGCTCGTAATGAGACCTCTTATTTTAGAATTACACTCTAAAAAATCATAAACCTAGTGGATGGGGTTAATCTTTGACTCCTTAAGAGTTATTGGATGACAATTATAGAGATGTATATGCTTAGTTGTAGAAAGTCTTTACTTGTTTTTTTTTTAAATGACCTTTCTAAACTAATAAAACACAAAATGATTTACTATGTTTTCCAGGTTTGAAATATTTCATAATTTCAAAGAACATCTCAGAGTTTTATGATGTTTATCTAGTTTCCAAAACGGTAATCATTTCCTTGAAAGTTTCTACTTTTTAAAAGCGGATATTCACAATATATTTTCAACGAGATTTCAATAGTAAAAAGCCAATGTTATACTATTTACAACATTATTTCTGAAAGAACTCAAAATTTGCGTAAAAATATGTATATATAAGAAGGGGTTACCTCCTAAGGGAAAGAACTTTTTAGGGTAAGTCCATTCACAGGAAGAGAATCTCTCTTTCTTGATAAGTCTTGAAGCAGAAATGTTGATGAGCCTATCTTTTCAACAATCTAGAATGGTCCAAGCCACATCTTCTGAAATTTGGTATGCTTACCTTTGTCTTCATGTGCTTTGTCCCATTTCAAAACGAGATCACCAATTTGTAATGTTTTTGAGCTAGCTAAACTTGCATCAAAAGAGGATTTAATGACTTGTTGATGTTTGGCATGAGTAATCTTGGCTTTTTCTCTTTCCTCATCTAATTTAAGAATTTGATCAAACCTTAACTGAATTTAGGAAGGAGTTTCTTAAATGAATTGTACTAGGGCTAGTGATGGGAGGGATAGATTTGGTGGAATAACAACTTCTTTCCCATACACTAAGTTAAAAGGAGAAATACCTATTGAGGCCTTATGAGTTATACGATCCGCCCATAGTGCAAATATTAAAGATTTATGCCAATTCTTTTGGCTTTGATCGACAACACTTTTAATAATCCTTATGAGATTTTCGTTAGTTGACTCTGCTAAGCCATTTCCTTGGGGATAGTAATTTGAAGAGTATTTTAACTTAAAACCTCTCTTAAGAGTAGATTCAACTATACTATTTCCAGAAAAATAAGATGCATTGTCAGAGATAAGCGCATTAGGTAAACCAAACCTGGTGATGATGAAATGATCAATAAATTCAATAATCGCATCAGAATTTTCTACCTTTAGTGAAATTGCTTCTACCCACTTAGTGAAGTAGTCTGTGGCTGTAAGGATGTATCTGTGCTACTTGGAATAATGAGGAACAATCTCTCCTATAATATCAAGCCCCCACTACTCAAATGGTTTCTCAATATTAACTGGTTCTAAAGGAATGCTGGTTTCCTTTGTCTCCCACTAGCAGTTTGGCATACTTTACATTTCCTCACATAGTCATGGGTATGTTTGAATAAATTTGGCCAATAATACTCCGCATGCAGTATCTTGTGTGCTACAGTGTCTCCTCCAAAGTGTCCACCAGTTGGGCCATCATGGAGTTCCTGTAAAACCGTTTGCACTTCAGATTTTTCAAGGCATATTAACAAAACAGAATCATAGTTTCTTTTGAATTACACATCATCAATGATTTCATAGTGTTTGGCTTTTAACCTTAGGGCGTGTTTGTTTTTGTAGCTAAATTCAAGGGGGGCATATCCATTTTTCAAGTAAAAAAATAGATCGGCATATTGAGATTTAGAATCAATCATACTTATCTCATTCACTTGTCCAGTACTACTTGAATCTTCATGATCTGGTATATTGGAAGCTCTTGCCAGCAACCTACAAAAACCTTGTCCTCTAACAATTTTTGCTGGTTTAATATCAATGTCATATTCTTGTAAAGTTGTTATCCAGTTAGCTCTTTTCTCTCCTACCTCTCTTTGAATTAGAAATTGCCTCACTTTAGAGAATGGGACTATCACTTTTGTATGTGTTTTCAGGAGAAAATGTCTAAAATTTTTAACAGACTTAAATACAACAAATGCTTGTTTCTCAACTTCTGAATAATTAAGCTCAACACCCTGCAAATTGGAATTAAAGAAACATATGGGTGCTTCCACATGCTGGTCATTGATTTGTGTTAAAACAACAACATAAGATGATTAAGTAGCCAAAGTATACAAAATAAAATGACTAGAAAAAATCGGAGTATTCAATGCAGGAGCATTAATGATTGCTTGTTGGATTGAGTCAAAAGCTTCTCTTTCGTTATGTCCCCATCAGAAGAATAATTTTTTCTTAATCATGGATTGCAAGGGTAGAACAATATGAGAAAAATTAGGAACAAATCTTTTTACAAAATTTATCTGTCCCAAGAATGACTGCATAGATTTCTTATTATGTGGTAAAGGGATATTAGAAATCTCCTTTATCCTATCAGGATCAATGTGTATGCCATTTTTGGATACAATAAACCCTAAGAGTTTACCTTCATTAAGAGAAAAGAATGATTTTTTAGGATTCAGGGAGATCCCATACTTTTTTCAATGTTCAAAGATTTGCTTTAAATCATGCAAATGGTTGTTCTTTTTCTTAGAATAGACAGTTATGTCATCCAAGTAAACAACGACCATTTTATTGATAAAACATTTGAAAGCTATATCCATGGCTCATTGGAAATTAGCTCTAGCATTTATCAAACCAAAAGGCATTTTCTGATAAGTGTATGTTCCCCATTTGGTTTTGAATGTAGTCTTTAATCTATCATCTAGATGTACCAAGATCTTATTATATCCTGAAAAACCATCAAGAAAAGACATTAATTTTGAGCCAACTACTAATTGTAGTATCTGCTCCATTGTTGGTAATAGGAAATTATCCTTTTGACATGCTTTGTTGAGATTTATAAATCTGTGCAAATCCTAATATCGCCATTCTTTTTCCTAACAGGTACCAATTTTGAGACCCATTTCGAATGTCTGACATGAAAAATTATTTTGGCTTTGAGTTTATTCAACTCTGCTTTGATTTGACTGTCAATATTAGGGTGAATTTTCCTTAATTTCTGTTGTACATGTTTCTCATCAGAATTCATTGGAATTGTATGTTGAATAATAAAGGTATCATAAGTCTTCAGATCCTCATAATTCCAATAAAAAACATTTTTATTTTCTTCAATATTCGGATGAAAGAAAATATTTCTTCATGTGAAAGTCCAAGTCCTAGATTGACATTTTGTGGTTTAGCATTGGTACCAAGGTTTACTAATTCAAACCTTAAATTTGAACTTTGAAGCTTTGAATTAGTGGCCTTTTTGAATCTATCCTTTTTTTTGGTAGGTAAGACCCATGGGGGATTTGAACCAGTGACCTATCACACGGAGTGCCTTAACAATGCACCCATTCACCACCAATCCAAAGCCCCATGGGCTACCTTTTTGAATCTATCCTTAATATCATTAAGATCTTCTAAATTAACCACAGATTTAGGAATAGGATTTTCATTGAGTTTCTGCTTTAATTGAAGATCATGATCGCTTTCATCGATGATTTGGTCATCATAAGATCCTTCAGATGTCAAGAAATTTAAGATATCCTCATCATGATTGAACACATGCCAATTGGTGGCATTATCTGGGATGGATGGTCTAAAAATTAACTCAATAGAAAATCTATTTGGACTATAATGTTCAGATGGAAGGAGCTTAGAAGCTACATTAGCCAGGAGATCTTCTGCTGCATTCTCTGATCTGAGAATAGGAGAGATATCAAATGCCAGAAAATGAGATATAAGATCTTGAACAAGTTATTGATAACGTTTCAGATGTCCCGAAAGACAGTGAATAGTATTTCCCACTTGTTTAATGACAATTTCGGAATCACCAAATACTTTCAGATATTGGACATTCAGGCCTATTTCTTTATATAGACCTTGAACCAATGCTTCAGATTATGCAGTATTATTGGTACACTCAAATTCTAACCTGCATGATAGCATTGCCTTTTCTCCTTCAAGACTGACTAAAATACATCCTGCTCCTACACCGTCATTAGATTTAGATCCATCAAAATACAAGGACAAAAATAAAGGCTTATCTACAGGTTTATCTACAAGTTTAACTACAATATTAACACATTTAGAAGTATCAGTCTGTGAAAAATTCTCAACTTGCGATGTGACATTACTAACTGAAAAAGGTGATTGTTGAGCATTAAAGTTCCCAAAAAATGATTCAACCAAATAGTTTCCAAGAATATTATTATTGAAGGCTACTGGTTCAATATCTTCTTCAAATTCTGTTACTATGTGAGTAAAGTGTTTTTCACGGTCAATTTTGATCTGATTTAGCTTCCCATTATAAGGAAGCCACATGTGAGACCAATCAGTTGAAATATAACCATGAAGTTTTTCAGACCAATCTCTGCTAAGAATTAAACCATAAAACTCAGGGATGTCAACAATCAATATGTCAATTATTCAAACAACCCTTAGATCAGCAGATAATCTAATAATAACTTAATTTATTTCTCCTAAAACTTGAACCTTAGCTTGATCTAATTGGACAATATGAACTGCAAACTTATGGGGTTCAATATTTAATTTGGAGAAAACTGATGTTGGCATTATATTTGATGAAGCCCTTGAATCAATCAAGGAGTTATGCAAATTTCTATTGTAGATCTCATAAGTTAAAAGAAAAGGAGGGGTATGAGAATTTTATCTATCTCCAATTAAAATGGCATTGGTAGAATCTGCCTTATCATATGGTGGCCTACCCGCTCCTCTGGTAGTCTTGGATAATACACTAGTTGGAAGAGGAGAAGAAGATACTGCATTTAATTCCTTAAGTAACAACTTTTGTTGATGTTTGAGCTTGCTAAGTTCATGCAGAGAAATTTTTTCTTGAGTCTTCTTCATATCTTGAACTATTTTATAATCCATAGAATATGTAACTATTAGAGTTTTTGATGATGATGGAGGATTGGATGAAGATGGTTTTGTTTGGGGAGACGAAATTGGAGTTTTCTTTGCAGGAGTTGTCTCTTTAGCAATAGGATTTGAGTTTTTCTTCTTTTGATTTGACTAATTAGGTTCTATGATACTCTTACTTCTGGTGTTTACTGGTAGGGCTTCCTATTCACTTTCGTTATCAAAGTTGGGTAGAATAAAATCCCACATTCCATGACATTCAACTATTTCTCCTTCCTCTGTTTCTTTAGCTGATAAAACAGTATATTCTTCTTCATCATCATCTAAATCAGATTCTGCATTTGATATAGCATTTCGGGGTTTAAGATCAGTTGGATGATTTCTTTTAAAATTCCTAAATGGTTTTTTCGATGAAGTTTCAGCTACCTGCTTTTTAATCTCTACCATTTAATTGGACATAGTTTTAAGAACTTTTTATAGGCCTTCCATGTCATATGGATCTTTGGTTACTTTCTTCTTTGATTCATATCTAAAAGTTACTTTCTTGGATTTTCTTTCCTCTAATGCATTTTTCTTTTCTACGGCCAAGATACATTTTTCAACAACTATTGCTTCTTCCATATTTTCTGCTAACGTTGGTTTGGAAACTCTATCAACGAAGATGGTTATGTTTGAAGGTAGAGTAGAAATGTACCATTCATTTTGGACCTCCTCACTAGGCTTGGATGCCGCAGGTATTTTATTCAATAACTTATTGAAACGTGAGTTGAAGTCCTTAATGGGTTCTTTCGGTTGTGAAGGCTTTTTCCACATTAATAAAGAAAATAGAGCAAATATTGAGGAAAAATCAATGTACCTTTATCGGATATGGTGTTAATGTTTTTGGTTATCGCTTATATGATTATGAAAATCATAAAATCATTAGAAGAAGAGATGTCATATTCAATGAAAAGTTCTTATATAAGGATTAGATGGAGGGAAAGAAACAAGAAAAGGAAAACAAAGAATACACAGTGCTTGATGAGATCACAGGAAAAATAAAGGTCTCTGAAAAATATAATAATCAGCAACCACAACAACAATTACAACCACAATAGAAATAGGCAGATCAAACACCAAGTGGAGTTAGAATATCTGCAAGGATAAGTAAACCCCATGAACGATACTCTCTTGAATTATATTATGTATTTCTTACTGATTCTGGTGAACCAAAAAGATATGAAAAAACATGTAGGTTTTAACCCCGTACAGAAATTACTTGCATACGAATTCTAAAACACAGAAAATAAACAATGCAAGAGAATGACACATAAAACACATATACACAGATATTTTCCCCTGGATCCCATAACCGAGACTACCATTTTGATTTTTCATTATGTTCCTTTCAATGTTACAATACGTATTTATACATGCTGAAGCATCCAATACCATGGACCGAAAACCATCATCCAAAACCATGGACCGAAAACCATCACGTCCAAAACCGTGTGCGAAAAACCATGCACAAAACCATAGGTAGGTCCGCCCAACGTAATATAGGGTCCAAAAAAAAATTCCCTAGGGCACTGCCCTGAACCTTGTAGAAGGGGGCTACCCCCCCACTGCGCAATCGGCGCAACGAAAGAGGGGCTCTGTCCCCCCCCCTCCCACCCCCCCTCTAACCCCCAACTGACTACGTAGGCTAGTCATGGAAATAATATAACACAACCCAACATTCTCCCACTTGTTGTTTTCTTTCCATAGAGGGCCACAAGAGATCTTAGTCATTTATCTAGCCCTGAAATTCCCATTGTTTATCTACACCAAGATAACTTCTCAGAGATCACATATTTTTTCAATGCATCTGCAGTATTCTTCAAAGTTTCCACCTTTACCAGCAACACCTTTTTGCCTTCTATCATATCCCTCACAAAGTGATAATGAACATTAATGTGCTTTGTCTTTGAATAATAAGAAGGGTTCTTTGCCAAGAAAATTGCACTTTGGCTTTCACAGTCTATCCTTATAGCTCCCTATACTAACCCCATACTTGAACACAATCTCTGCAACCAAACTGCTTCCTTTCTTGCATGAGTGGTTGCTATGTATTCTGCCTCTATAGTTGATAATGTCACTACAAATTTTTTCTTACTCATCCAGCTCACTGCGCCTCCAAATAGGTTAAACACATACCTACTTGTAGATCTCCTCTAATCCAGATCTCCAGCCTAGTATGCATCAACAAAGCCATGGATATCTAAAACTCTGTCCAAACCTGGTCTTCCTTGGTAGCACAAACCATAATCACTAGTGCGACGCAAATACCTGAAAACCTGCTTCATCCAATGCTCCTTTCCTAGTTTTGACATAAACCTACTCACTACTCCCAGTGCATGTGCAATTTCTGGTCTAGTACAAACCATTGCATACATCAGGCTACCGACTGCACTTTCATATGGAACAAGAGATATGTCCTCTTCCTCTTCTTGTGCCTTGGGACACTGTTTGGCAGATAACTTTACACCTACAACAATAGGAACCTTCACCATTTTACTATCCTACATATTAAACCTCTGCAATATTGTCTCGACATACTTCCTCTGGTTTAACCAGAGCTTCCTCTTTGCCCAATCTCTTTGAATTTCCATGCCCAAAATATAGTTTGCAACACCAAGATATTTCATGTCGAATTTGGAGGAAAATTGGGTCTTCAAATCTTGGATAATTTCTTTGTCATTTCCAACCAGCAACATATCATCCACATACAAGACCAGATAAATAAAACGGTCACCAATTATTTTAAAATACACACAGTGATCTGCTTTGCTTCTGGTGAAGCCAAGTCCCCGTATAAATGTATCAAATTTCTAATACCACATCCTTGGTGATTGTTTTAACCCATACAGAGACTTTTTTAACTTGCATACTTGTTCTTTCTTACCCTTCACTGTAAATCCTCAAGTTGCTTCATGTAGATCTCCTCTTCTAGATCCTTGTGAAGAAATTTTGTCTTCACATCCATCTGTTCTACCTCAAAATCAAAATCAGCAGCAACAGATAAAAGTAATCTAATAGAAGCTACCTTAGCAACAGGAGAAAAAATATTACCAAAATCAATTCCCGGTACCTGGGAAACCTTTTGCTACCAACCGAGCTTTGTATTTCTATACCTTTCCTTCTGCATTTGTCTTCTTCTTGAACACCCATTTGCTTCCAATGGGTTTCCTTCTAGCCGGCAACTCCACCATATCCCATGCCTCATTTTTGTGCAAAGATACCATTTCATCAACCATGGCCACATTCCAGAGTTTTCCATCCTCTGAGTCTATTGCTTCCTTCACACTTCTGGGATCATCATCAGTAATAGATAAAGCAAAATTTGAACAAAAAGCATATGGAGTATACCTTTTTGGCTACCTTCTTTCTTGAACTGATCTTCTCACACCCGAAGTTTCTGGTTCTTCATCTTCTGATTCATCCTCTGTTGTAGAGTCTGATTCTTCCTTTTTAAGCTCAAACTCTATCTTCTTAGGTTCCTTTGGTTGGACTTCATGTTTAATAACATCTTTTGCCTCTTTGAACACCACATTTCAGATGTACACAACCTTCCTTGTTACTAGGTTCCAAAGCTTATAACCCTTTAAACCATCCCTATACTCAACAAACATGCACTTTTCAGATTTACTATCCAACTTGGTTCTTATCTCCTTTGGAACATGTACATATGCATCACATCCAAATACCCTCAGATGTGAAAGAGAGGGTTTCTTACCAGTCCATACCTCTTGTGGAGTCTTATCCTCCAACGTTGATGAAGGTTATCTGTTGACCAAGTAACATGTTGTCTCCACCGCCTCTACCCAGAATTCCTATCCTAACCTGAAACCACTGAGCATGCTTCTTCCCCTTTCCATCAACATCTTGTTCATTATTTCTGCAAATCCATTTTGTTCAGGTGTGTATGGAGTATTCTTTTGCCATGCTATACCACACTTTTTATAGAATTCCTCAAATTACTTACTGCAAAACTCTCCACAGTTATCTATCCTCAACACCTTTATCTTCTTCTCTGTCTGGTTTTCCACCAAAGCCTTAAATTCTTTAAACCTGTCAAAGATTTCAAATTTCTTCTTAAGGAAATATATCCATGTATTCCTTGAAAAGTCCTCTATAAATGATAAACAGTACACAGACTTACCTAGTGATGGAACCTTCACAGGTCCAAACACATCATTATGCATAAGCTCTAATATCTGTTTCACCCTCTTACCACCAAAGCGGAACTCACCCGATTTTGCTTCCCATATACACAATTTTCATAGAAATCAAAATCTAGAGAGCTATTACTCATACCTTCTACCATACCTTTATCATGAAGTATTAAAAGGCCCTTCTCTCCAATATATCCAAGCCTTTGATGCCACAACATGGTCTTCTCTCCAGAGACCACTAGATTTTCTTCTCCACTTTCAGGCACCACAGAATTGTTGCACCCATCAACAACAATGCAACCAATGATTCTAGCCTTCCTATCATCCCCTAAGAAGATATCACCACCAATTTATTTCTCATACTCGCAGAACCACTCTCTATGGGGAGTGAAGTGAAAGGATGCACCTAAGACAATCAACCATGCCTCATGATCTACATGTGTACTTGAAGAAGCCAAGTACACATCCCCACCTTCTTCGGAGGTGGTTTTTGCCTCTGTAGAAGGAACATCATCAGATCCCTTCCCTTTTTAGGAGCTTTATATTTACAATCCCTTTTGTAGTGCCCTTCCTTTCTGCATTTCCAGCACGACACCTTTACAGGTTTTCCTGGAGATTTAGATCTCCCTCTAGATTTAGATCTCCCACTCGATGACTTATTTTTGTTTTTGTTCTGGGATCGTCCTCATACAAACAAGGCATCACCATTCTGGCTCTGCATATTTTTCCATCTCATCTCCTCCGTTAGCAAGGATCAGACTATTTCATCAAACTACAAGGCAGTTTCATTGCTACCTATTGCAATAACCAAACTATCCCATGAATTTGGTAGAGAACACAACAAATTGATGCACTTATCTTCATCTGAAATTTTTAAGTAAACAGATAATAACTGACTTACCACAGTATTAAATGCGTTCAGATGCTCTGTCACCAAGTCTCCATCTTTCATCCTCAAGTTATACAGCTTTTTCCGTAGGAACAGTTTATTCACGAGAGACTTAGATTGGTACAAAGTCCCTAACTTGTCCCATAAAGCCTTTGCTGTAGCTTCCCCTGATACATTTAGCATTACTGAATTTGAGACACACAATCGTATTGTGCTTTTTGCCTTTCAATCCAACTTCTTTCATTCTCCATCAGACACTCCCGTTGGTTTAGTACCTGGATCTACCATAATCCACTGATCTTTATCCACCAAAAAATCCTCCATCTTGAGTTTCCACAACTCAAAACTCTAACCATTAAATTTCTTGATCTCTATATTTCCAATGCTCACCATCTTCTTTCACCACCAAAATCGATCCCGCGGATCTCCCACTGAACAGGGTCTACCACAGGCCCGAGCAAAACCCCTCAGCAACAAAGGAGTCCTCTTGAAGCCAAAACAGCTCTGATACCAAATGTAGGTTTTAACCCCGTACAGAAATTACCTGCATATGAACTCTAAAATGCAAAAAATAAAAAATGCGAGAGCATAACACATAAAACACATATGCACAGAGATTTTCCCTTGGATCCCAAAACCAGGACTACAAGATTGATTTTTCATTATGTTCTTTTCAATGTTACAATACATATTATACATGCCGAAGCATCCAATACCATGGATCAAAAACCATCGCGTCCAAAACCATGCACCGAAAACCATCATGTCCAAAACCATGTGCGAAAAACCATGCACAAAACCATAGGCAGGTCCACCCAACCTAATATAGGGTCTAAAAAAATGCGGGTAGAAACCAGGAAGAAGTGGGAGAAAGCCATGGAAGAAGAGATGGACTCCTTGATGCATAACCAGACTTGGGACTTAGTCAATTTTCCTACAGGGAAAACAACATTATATAATAAATGGGTTTATAGGTTGAAGGAAGAAGATGAAGGAAAACAAAGGTATAGGGCTAGACTTGTGGTGATTGGGTTTGCACAAAAGAAAAGTATGTACTTTGATGGAATTTTTCTCATGATGATAAAATGACTTCAATCAGGACTATTTTAATTCTAGTGGTAGCAGAAGATTTGCATCTTGAGCAGTTAGATTTAAAGACAACCTCTCTCCATGGGTATTTGGAGGAAGAAATATATATGTAGCAATCACATGGTATGAGGTCAAAGGGAAGGAGAAATTAGTGTGAAAATTGAAGAAGAGCTTGTATGGCTTAAAACATGCCCCAAGGCAGTGGTATCTAAAATTTGACAGGTTTATGTCTGAACAAGGTTATACTAGATGTCACCATGACCATTGTGTTTATCTTAAAAATTAAAATGATGGCAGCTATATTATATTGCTATTGTATATAGATGACATTCTTGTTGTGGGGTCTAACATGAAAGAAATAAATGTGCTCAAGAGAAAATTGACAAATTCATTTGCAATGAAGGATTTGGGTGCAACAAAACAAGTCCTTGGTATGAGAATAACAAGAGACAAGAAAAATTGAAAATTAACATTGTCTCAAAGTGAGTACATAGAAAAGGTGTTGGGAAGATTTAATATGCAGAATGAAAAACAATTAGTACACCTTTTGCTAGCCATTTCAAACTAAGTAAGGAGATGTGTCCTAAGACCTAGGAAGAGATGGATTATATTGGTAAAGTTCTATATACATCAACAGTTGGAAGTTTAATGTATGCAATGGTATGCATAAGACTTGATATTTCACATGTAGTGGGAGTTGTAAGCAGGTATATGAACAATCTAGGAAAAGTGAATTTGATGGCAATTAAGTGGATTCTTAGGTATTTGAGAGGTACCACAAATCAAGAATTATGCTTCGATTGTTCAAACATTGTTCGACGGTCATATGTTGATGCAGCTACGGTAGGTGATAGAGATAATAAGAGAATAACCATAGGGTATTTGTTGACTGTAGGTGGAACAACTGTCAGTTGGGTTTCAAAATTGCAAAACATTGTTGCACTTTCAACAACGGAAGCAGAGTATGTTGCTGCAACAAAGGCTAGTAAAAAATGATTTGGTTACAAAGGTTTATGGATGAACTGAGAAAGAAGCAGGAGATGGGAAGGTTATACAGTGATAGCTAGAGTGCCATTCATGCTGCAAATAAATCATATTTTCATTCCAATAGTAAACATATACATCTCAAGTACCATTTCATATGGTCAATGTTGGAAGATGGATAATTGAAGCTAGAAAAGATACAAACTAACCAGAATCCTGCAGATATGTTAAAAAAAGTTGTAATTAGGGACAAACCGAGATCCTGCTCAATTTCAATTAGTATTGAAGTATGATGATGAAGATGAGAAACAATCAGGTCCAAAGTGGAAGCATTTTCCAGTAAGTGAAGCAATGATGGAGTTGCTATAATCAGTCTCCAAGTGGGATATTATCGGGTGTGGAGTCTGATTATCTTCCTGATTCATAGGACTTTGCTTCACCTAGATGTATACCCCAGCAACACTGTAAACCCCTCCACGTGGGGGAACAAGTCTCCCCTGTCTGGAGGTTTGGGGGCCAGTGGGCCCCCAAAGCTAAATATAAATGAAAATTTTCCTAGTAAAATATTATTATTTCATAGTCAATCTGGGTCGTTTAGTAAGCAAATGATCTGATGGTAGAAGTTATGATAATTTAGGGTTTTTTCCCTAGAAGGAAACCCTCAATTTATATGAGGGAATTGTATTGCAGTTGTTTATGATTATTCTGTGTGAGAAAGAAAGAGGGGATTGTGTGAGAGGGAAGAGGAAATTGCAACAGATATGTTGTAGGCTGTATCTCTTCATTTTGTTGGATAACATAAAAGGAAGGATTGCTTGTTTCTCCGTGGGCTTGTTTCTCCATGGGCGTAGCACAAATTAGGCGAACCACGTATATCTGTGCTCTCTTGTTTTATGAGTTTTCAATGTTTGTGTTTTTGCAATATTTTATATGTTCCATTGCTCTATAATATATAATTTTATAAAACACTTCTCACGATTCGCTACTGAAGGAGCAAATCATGGGAAGGCATTTATTGACACATCATCAACTCTAATTAAGGTATTCAGATCTCACTCGCTCGTTATTGTCACGCTCACTTGATTGTAGAGTCAGTCTCTTGATACTCTCTGTGAAATAAGTATTCCATATCCATGTTGACCACAAGTTTGACCAATGAGCCACACTTATTTTGTGAGCTTCCATATGCGAATAGTAGGTGGACATCCATGTAGGTAACATTTGGAAACTGATCATGTATTTTGGTTATCCTGTAACATGTGTGAACCTGTAGAACTTAGGATTTGGCTACAAAAAGTCAAGTTGGTTGTAGAAAGTGCACAATTCGATAGCTATAGTATAGTTTAAACTAATTTCATAAAGAAAACATAGATTTTGAACTGTTGATAGGTAATTACCTTTCTAATGTAACTTGCATGACCTAGATGACCTTTAATTCATAGATGAGATGGAATGAAGTGGAAATGTGTAACAAAATGGGTGGAAAAAGGCAAAATGGATTTCCAAAAGGAGAAAAATTCAGAGATTCGACATTGCCAAACCAAGGATGACCTTAGTTGACTAAGGTTGAAAATGTTTGACTTTGGTCAATCATGGTTGACTATAATTGAATATGGTTGACTAATGTTAGACTATGGTTGACCATGTGTGACTATAGTTAATCACTGATTATTTTTTGACTATGCTTAATGATTCTTTAACTATGGTTAACCATGGTTGACTATGGTTTTCCATGTTTACCCTATTTAAACAACATTAACTATGTTAATTTTGACTATGAATAATTATGTTTAACAATTGTTGACAGTGGTTGACCACAATTGATTATATTTCTCCATGTTCACCATGTTTAAACATCAATATTTATGTTTTGACTATAAATGACTATGGTTAACAGTTGTATGACTATGGTTGACCATGGTTTGACTATGGTTGATCATGCTTGACTATGGTTGAACATGGTTTAACAATGATTGACCAACATTTTACCGTGTTTTGTCTATGTGCCACCACAATTGAATATGACGGACTATAGTTTAACATGCTTTGAAAATGATTTGACCATAGTTGACCATATTTTGACTACGATATTTCTATAATTGACCATGAATTTCAATTATGGTTACCATTGAAATGTTGTTATTTGATGGTTAACCATCGTTTGACTATGGTTAACCCTGACCATCCACTGTAGGCCTCCATAGTCAACTGTGGTCATCTAGTATGGTTCAATATAGTTCACTATGGTTTACTACAGGTCACCTATAGATACACCATGATGCTTCTAGTTATTATGGTTCACCATGGTAGTCATGTTGACTATAGTACCCATGTGAATCACAACCAAAGAACACATTTTGAAACGTATTTTAAACATTTGATGATGTAAAATTATGAATAGAAAACATGTAACAAGTTTCTTGTATTCCTATGTTCCTATTTTCAATTATTTCAACAATAATTTTTTTTAAAGTATATAACAAAAGTTATTTAGAAATTATTATATCTAAGAATTTTGATTAACATATTTTTTTAAAGGAATGATTAACTTTCTATTAATCAAACTACAATGTAGCCAACGCCATTACATTAAGAAGCATTAGAATTTCCATGGTCCTCCAAAATCTCTATGACCATTGTCATTGGATATTTTGAGATATATTTTCCAGATTGACTACAACATTTTTATTATAATTTCTCCAAAAAACCACATTAACCCTAACAAATCGACCTAACATATTATAACTATAGATATGAAGTTAACAACACAAATCTCTCCTCGTTGTTCTTGTCGTATCCTTCCATGCCCTCCTTATCTTCTTCCTCCTATTGTGTTGAATCCACTAGCACATGCTAACCCTACACCTGTTGCAGCTCTTGCTGGTCGAGGAACAAGGGAGGGAGAGCCCCACCTCCGCCAATCTCCATGTCTTTCTCAACGTGATCACTGAGGCCAAAGGCCTCCTTCAAAACATTGATGACTGCGAACTCCACTCAAACCTCTGAATTCTCCACTTTGAAGTCCAAGTTTTTTATCTTGGTTACAATTAGCTCCACTGTTGCCTGAACATTTTCAACATCCTTTTTTAAGCTTCCAAGTTGGCCCGTGACCAGAGCGAAATGGGAACAAGCCTCATAGATAATATGCCCACCAATAATGGAAATAATCTCCTCAAAATTCTACTTTAATGCCCGCTCTTTCTTATATGGAGGGCCACCAACACCATTTCTTGAAGAAGAGGCCATACCATCAATACAGAGGAGTCGAATGGAGAGCCACTTCACTTGAAGCCTACACAACCATCCTTTTATAACCAAACTTGGATCCAAATTAGCAAGGGAAGAGTCCCTTCATATTTAATGCCACCCTCATTTTATTGCTCTACAGATAACTGATTTTTTATTGTTGCTTGGGTTGGACTGTAAAAACACACGATGGAGAAAGATCAATCCTCCTCAGTGATGGTACTAGCAAATCCTACTCTGTTGGATGACTTTAAGACCTTTCTGATGCCATACCACCTGTCTCTATGGTTATCCTTGCACCTCGCACTTCCCCACTTATTGGATAAAGGATCCAACAACCTGTAGGAACGTTCATCGAAGAACATATGTACCTTGGAGTTATTGTCGTAATTATGTTGTCTGTTAGACGTTGATTCCTCCTTAATGGCGTTCATCCAAATCAAGATCCTTGAATTAATTATGGTCATGGAATATGACATTTGATTATTTTTCCATGTGCCTCCAGCAAATATCTTTATTCCAGATTAACCCCTATGATAGCTTGGTTGTTTACCAATATGTTATATTCACGCTTGATATGATAGAACTCCAAGGCTTCAAATTTTTCCATAAGTAATTGAATTCTTTGTAAGGTTGGTCTTGAGTCATTTTCCTTGTGTTTATTCATTTTATATCATTTTTTAATAGTGATGAGAAAATCTTTAAATACACTTAATTGATGGATTCCTTCTGTCACTGCAATCTTCAGCCCTTGCCATAGATCAAGTTCTTATGTCTGGTTGTTTGAGGCAAAATCCAACCTACATGCAAATTTTTTCTCAATTTCTCCATCGAGACATAGGATAACCCCTCCCACTCCTGCCTCCCCCAAGATTTTTGTTAACATTTATTATTATCATTGTATGCCTTTTTAAAGTAGGTTTTGCAATTAAAATTACATAGTTCATAATAATAAAATTATATTATGAATTTAAATTAATATTATTTTATGCAATTTATTTTCATTTTTATTTATAAAATATATTATATGATGAAATTTTATTAACACTACATCATGTGTATCATGAATCATGGTTAATAAGTTTTTAATAATTATGTATCCTGAATCAACATTAATAAGTTTTTCATAACCGTTAAGATAATTTGAAGAAATGACCATTATCTAATAACCAAGAGTCTTCCTGAACCAGGTGGATATTGGTGGCCACCTACCTATTCCACTTGGACCCCCAACATTGTTTCTTTCATTTTTTCAGTTTCCTTAATTGTAGCACAATTTACTATTTTTGGTAGTTTTTCGGGTCGTGAACTTCTAGAGCCATTTTGAGGCCCTAAATGACAATTTTTTGGGAAAAATGAGCAAACATGAATCTTTCAGTGATGTTTGCATTCGACAGATTTAGTCCTCAAATAGATATTTCTAAAAATTTATTGTGCGATTCAAATGGAGATCATATGCCAAAGTTATGACCCCGGGAAGTTGTTGTACCAATTTACCCAAATGGGACTCGTAGTTTTCGCACATCATCTCCTAGGGTTAGGTTTTTGGATGTTTAGGGTTTTCCATTATTTCTCAATAATAAATAGACCTTCGAGCCTCATTGTAACACATTTTAGAGGTATGTAGCCGCCACATCTCTTCTTAGAGATAAGCTACCATCGCTTGAGCTAGTTTCCATTATGTATGTAAGCATATTTCAGTTCTTTGATCTTAATGAAATGAATTTTTATTCCTGCTGCATATTTGTGTTTATGTTTATATCTATATTTTTTGTGTTCCTGCATAAGTCTAGATCAGTGGTATCAAAGTGGTTTGCTCTTTCTCTATTTTTCTTTGCATGTCCCCGATTAGGTCAGGGTATAAGGAGTTAGGGCTTGAATTGGTTGAACCTTTGCAATACCAACCTCGAAAACCTTGATGACCTCCCATGGCAGAAGAAAATAAATATGAGGTAGCATGAGATCCCTTCAAAATATTGCTCGAATAAGCCCTCGAGCAACAGAGGAACGCGATGATGGAAAAATTTGCCCAGATCCTTCGGTGGATGCCCACAGGTGACGCATCTTAATTTGGTAGCCAGTCTGGAGGCACCACTCCCTTCAAGGTATAAGTCAACTTTGATATTCCCATATTTGAAGGCCAAATAGATACATACACCATAGATAGATGGTTAAATCTATTGGAAGGGTATTTTTTGGTTCATGCTTTTTCCAGTAGGGAACATATTACTTTTTCACTCCTCAAATCTACCCCCCACGTCAAGGACTGGTGGGAAACCTACTGTGAGCAGAAGGATGAGAGGGAACCCACATTGTTTTGAGCCACACCCACTTGGAACTCTTTCCGAGATGTCATCAAGGAGCAGCATTACCCTGTCGGGAGCTATGAAGATAAATACATAAATTGAACCACATTATGATAAGGAAGGGACCAAGACATCCCAGAGTTCACAAATATTTTTCATACCCTTTGCACGAAGTTGGATATCAAGGATTCTGAGCAGCATATTTTATTCAAGTACTGCGGTTTTGTACACAAATACATCCAAGACAAGATGGATTTTCTAAATATCTCCTCACTTGGCGCCACCTACAGATACACTGTCAAGGTCGAGCATAAGTTAAAATATAAGAAGCGAGACTTTGGATCTGCAAATCTAAAGCATGGGAAAGGGGCCGCCGAACTGCAGAACAAAGGACAAAGCCAAGGCAGGGTGACCCAATACAAACCGTCAAAGATGAAAGCAAAGAACAACACCACAAAGACAAAGACGGACACTGGGAACTGGTGTGAGCTCCATAATATCCCCACTCACAACACAAGTGAGTGTTGAACCAAGCAGTCACTACTGGCCGAGTTGAAGGCTTCAGAATTAGATGCATGTTCTGAATCTGAGTCAAAACTCAACAAGGGGAATGATAAATGGAAGAAGATTATTGATGCGGAGCCCAATGCCACTATTACCACCACCAAGATCTAGAAGATTTAGCCTAAAGATCTAGAGGAGGGGGAGCGTCTCTTCCACTCACAAATGTGGGTGAAGGGTTCATCTTTGCAATTCATTGTCGACAATAGGAGCCAAAAGAACCTCATTTCAGTAGAGGTCATGAAGTGGGTGGGCCTACCAAACACACCACACCCACAGTGGTTCACCATGAGGTGGCTTCACCAAGGAAGAGATCTTCTCGCCCGCGAGTAGTGTCACATTACATACAACAACAAGCCCTTCATGGATGAGGTATTGTGTGATGTTGGTACTCTTGAATTTTGTGATGTATTATTAGGACAACCATACTTGTGGAAGCGTCATGTTGTATATGAGTCAATGCCTCACACTATTATTATTTCCTTGGGCAATAAGTTATACAGGATACTGGAGGTATCCTTGCTTTACCATCTTTGATCTCTGCTAATAAATTCAGTAAAATCATCTCCTAGACTGGGAATTATTTTTTTTCTTTCTGATTCACTCTCAAAGTAAGGGGAAGATCATAGCCACATCCATGGCCCCCAGGAAGGGTTCCTCTACGAAGCATAAGCAAGTGGATACGGTCATGGAAGAATAGAGGACATCTTCTCCTCACCCACAGGGGTACCCTTACACTATCAGGTCAAGAATTCAACCGATTTGACTGCCGGAGCACCTCTACCCAACGTGCAGATATATCACCAGTCCATTTTGGAAAATGAAGAGATCAAGCGGAAAATCTAGGAGTTGCTACAAAAAGGGCACATCTGACCAAGTTCCTCACCTTGTAGGAGCTTGATTGTACTTTTACAGAAGAAGGATGGGACCTGGAGGCTTTGCATTTATTATTGGGCACTAAACCACTGTCAGGAATAGGTATCCAATCCCATGGATTGATGACCTTCTGGATCAACTCAAGGGGGCCAAGTATTTCATCATGATCAATGTAAAGTCTAGCTATCACCAGGTTCCAACAGAGCCCATAGATGTATGGAATACCGTCTTCAAATCCAAGGAAGTCCTTTTTGAATGGTTGGTTATGCCCTTTGGGTTGAAAAATGCCCCTGCTACTTTTATGAGGCTAATGGATGACATCTTGTGGCCCTTCACCAACTCATTCGTGGCTATTTATTTGGATGACATCCTCATCTCCAAAAAGAGTTGGGAAGAACACTTGCAACACATTCAATAAGTCCTTCAAACCCTTCGCCATCACAAACTATGTGCTAACATGGAGAAATGCACCTTTTTCATGAGCCAAGTCCAATATCTAGGTTACATCATAGACGAGTGTTGCATGCATGTGGATCTGACTAAGATCCAAGTCATTTGAGATTGACCAGCCCCAACCACTCTAACAGATCTTCGTAACCTTTTGGGACTTGCAAATTTTTATCGAAGGTTCATGTTCAGATTCTCCCATAGCACTTGGCCTTTGAGTCAGATTACCAAGGATGAAGCGAAAGTAAAGTTTTCATG
The DNA here is from genome assembly GCA_000404065.3 of Pinus taeda. Classification (NCBI taxonomy): domain Eukaryota; kingdom Viridiplantae; phylum Streptophyta; class Pinopsida; order Pinales; family Pinaceae; genus Pinus; species Pinus taeda. Next base: position 80,864 of record APFE031634598.1, read on the forward strand.
GTCCGAGTCCCAACATAAGGCATTCGTTGAGTTGAAGCACCTCCTCTGCTCTGCACCAGTACTCACATTTCCAGACCTGCAACAACCATTTGAAATTGAGATAGACACCTCCGACTATGTTATTAGTGTAGTCCTCACCCAACACGGGCATCCAATTGTCTATAATAGTGAAACACTTTTCGATAAAATTCAGAAGTACCCCAACTATGATAAAAATATGTATTCCATCACGCAGGCTTGCTGATAATGGAAGCATTACATTCCAAGGAAGGAGATAGTCATCCACACCGATCACTGACCTCTTCAGTTTATACAGACACAAGGGAAGTTGCAAAATGATCGCCATCAGAAGTGGTCTACATATCTGCAACAATTCCACTTGAACATTAAATACAAAAGTGGAAGCATCAATCATGTTGTAGACTGGCCCAGTCGGCCCCCAGTTGCAGCACAAACTACTATTCTGAACTCTAGTGGCCACAAGACCTCTGGATGGCCACAACTATACAAAAATGATCTAGACTTCACCTCCACATACTAGATGCTAGTAGATGGAAAGGAAGTTCATGATTTCCACCTCCAGGACGCATTATTATGCTACCTCGGACACCTTTGTGTTCCTTCAAGTGAGCGTGCCATGCTGATTTTGGAGGCACACTACATTCGGGTCGCAAGACACTTTGGTGTAGAGAAAATTGTGGTTGAACTACAAAAGTACTTTTATTGGCCAAAACTCCAACTAGATGTTGGGAAATATATTAGATTCTGCACTGCATGTTCCATCGCCAAACCAACCATCAAGAAGCAAGGCATGTACACTCCTCTTCCTACTTCTAGCCAGCCTTGGGAATCCATCTCCATGGATTTCTGACCTCCCTTATACCAAGCATGGTAATGATTGTGTATTTGTGGTCGTGGAAAAAAAAATTAAGATGACTATATTGGCAGCCTACAAGAAGAGTATCACAACAGAGGAAACTGCCAAACTCTTCTTTGAATGAGTGTAGGTACATTTTGGGATCATGCAGACCATTATATCAGATCGAGATAGCAGGTTCCTAAGCACATTCTTATCAAGCCTTTGGACACTATTGGACACCAATCTCACCAAGTCGACTACATTCCATCCCTAGACTGATGGTCAGACGGAGGTCTTCAATAGGATGATAGTGCACATACTCCGCATGTACAACTCCCAGCATCCATGAAACTGAGAGGAGAGTCTTCCTTATGTGCAACACAGTTATAAAAGAGATCTCCATAGCTAGACTAGTCGCAATCCCTTTCAAGTGGGTGTAGGATTTCAACCATTGTGTTTGATTGATGTTGCCATGCCTCATGTGACTACATAGAAAAAATCCACACTTGTATTGTCCAACGTTGATAAAGCAACCAGATTATTGAAAGCATCCAACACATCGGCCATTAGTTTCACCACATCTTGGAGAATTCAAATGCCAAGTATAAGCAACGACATGATCAACATTGGGTGCCACACAAGTTTTAGGTGGGTGAAAAAGTTTGGTTGCATTTGTAGAAAGAATGCCTTATCGGATCCCATCGGAAGCTGAGACCACTTTGATATGGGCCTTACACCATTACCAAGGTTGTGGTAGAAAAAAAATTTGAGCTCAACATTCCCCCGTTCCTTGGCCTCCACCCAGTGTTCAATGTAGACCGCCTTCGACCATACTTTCCACCGTTACTGGACACATCAGACATTGCAAAACATCTCACACCTATAGAGTTAAACCCATACTGCATGGAACATGCGACAACTAATCGGATCATAGACACACAGATCAAGAACACTCGCCAATAGAAGACCCAACTATATCGGGTTGTCAAAGATGACCAACTCTTGCACCAAGGAAAGTGGCTTACCAGGGACCAAGTTCAGCAAAAGTTTCCCCATCAAATAGAGGCACTCAACGCAATGGGTATCATTGCTTCCTAATAGGGGAAGACTGATCCAAGTGGATATCGTGACCACCCACCTATTCCACTTGGACTCCCACCACCGTATCTTTTAGTTCTTCAGTTCCTTACTTGTAGCACTGTTTACTATTTTTGGCAATGTTTCGGGTCTTGAACTTTTTGAGCCGTTTTGAGGTCCTAAACAACGTTTTTTTGGGGAAAATAGGCAAACATGATTAAAAGACTCATGTTTGCATTCAAAATTTGTAGTCCTATGATATATCTTTCTAACGAGGCATTGTGTGCGTCAAACGAAGATTGTATGTCAAAGTTACGACCCCGGGAAGTTCATATATCAATTTACCAAAACGAGACCCATATTTTTGGTGGTTCATCTCCCATGGTTAGGTTTTTGGATGTTTAGGGTTTTCCATTGTTTATCAATAATAAATAAACCTTTGAGCCTCATTGTAACATAGTTTAGAGGCATGTAGTCACCACATCCCTTCTCAAAGATAAACTACCATCGTTTGAACTAGTTTCCATTATATATGTAAGCATATTTCAATTCTTTGATATTAATGAAGTGAAGTTTTATTATTGCTACATCTCTGTGTTATGTTTATATCTATATTTTGTTGCATTCTCCAGATCACTTCTAATATAATTAAATGAATTTTTATACTCATAACCATCTTATGTGGATTTCATATCATCACATATTTATTAACAAAAATATTTGCAACATATAGTTTTATTTATACAAATAATTAAATATTTGTAAAAAATGTAATATTAAATTTAGGCACCAATAAAATTATTGAAATAAAATTGAAATTTTTAAAAATATCATTTTCATATTCATAAAATATTTAATAAAAAAATAAATAAACTATCTAAAAATATTTAGTTATGCAATTTTTTTTTTATTAAATTGAATATAGGGGAGGATGTCTTCCAAAAACTATATCTTATTTTTAAAGTTCTATTTGTTAACTAGTAATAGTAATATGATGAGTTTTCAAGGTTTTAGGCGATATTATGGTAGAATGTATGAGTGTTAATTAGTAATATGATGTGTTCTAAAGCTTTTAGGCAAAGTTGATGGAAAAAATCTAAAAATATTTAGTTATATAAAAAAAAAATGATTGAATTGAATATAGAGAAGGATCTCTTCCAAAAACTATATCTGATTTCTAAAGTTCTATTTGTTAACTAGTAATATGATGAGTTTTAAGGGTTTTAGGCCAAGATTATGATAGAATGGATGAGTATTAACAAGTAATATGATGATTTTTAAGGGTTTTAGGCCAAGATTATGGTAGAATAGATGAATATTAACGAGTAATATGATAAGTTCTAAGGGTTTTAGGCAAAGTTTATGGGGTATAGTAGAATGGACGAGTGTAAAAAAATTGGTTTGAATTATAATAAATATTTTTTTCAATTTAATATTATTTTAGATATTAATATAAATAAATTATTTTATTTATGAATATTAAAAAATTTAATTTATAGAAATTTAGCAATTGCTTTTGTGCTTTCAAGACTCCCGAGGCTTTGAACGTTGCATTGTTGTTTAATTGTGAGGATTGACAACCATTGACAAGCCCTCGTCACCGCATCATTAGTCATTCATGATAATGACAGTCATCACCCACTACCCATCATCATTATCAAGAGGATGACAATTTTTTCTCACGTTGGGATTTATATTTCATCGAGAGGCATCTGGCTCATCAACAGGCATATGGGAGTTCACATCAAAGAAGGGAACTCGTCCCTTGGAATAGGAATCTTGTGGACATGAAATAATTTCTGATATTAATTTCAATTTCAAGTTTGGAAAAATGTACGACCAACTGGAAATTAAAGGAATGTTACAACTAAATGACACAATTGTGAGCTAATCACTCATAGATCTTATTTTTAAAGCTTAGTTGCACCTAGCGGTGGCGGGGTGTCTATATTAATCTAAAGGGTATAAAAAAAGGAGATATTATGATTAAACAAAAAAGAACCCAAAGTACAACATAGTGCCTAATAAAAAGGAATTGAAATTAATAAATATTAATATTAATTTAAAAGTGAATGGTTAAAAAGGCAAATAATGAAAAACTAGAATGATTTATTTTATTTGATGTAAATATAATTTAATATTTATATTTATATAATATAATTTTAGAATATAAATATTAATTTAGATTTATTTTAATTTTAGATTTACCAAGTTTTTAGAGGAATCAAATCTCTTTTTAGTTTAAAAGTGATTTGTATCTCAAGAAATTTAATCTCTCGACACCTAATAGATCCAGAATTAAGATAAATCTAGCCTGACTTAATTATAACTTAATAATACAATTATAATTTTATGTTATTTTATTCTATTTTTATTTTTATTTTTATGTAATTTGACCAAGTGAAAATGTTAAACAGTACATTACATTACAAAATCTCTACCATACTAGGTTGGAGAGCATTGACACAATTTAAAAAAAAAAAAAAATTAGATTAAGGGGTAGTTCAATTGGTGATCATAGTGTTATATGAAGTGTTATGTAAATTATGAGATTTAAGGTTTAAATCCTTCCTATATGCATATGTCTACCAAAGAGAGCATATGTAGGAACATAGAGGTGATCATAGTGTTATATGAAGTGTTATGTAAATTATGAGATTTAAAGTTTAAATCTTTTTTATTGGCCTATGTCTAGGGAAGGGCCATATGTAGGCACATAAAAGTTATAGCACTGGTGTCCACCTAGAGGTTATAGTGGTAGGAATCAAAATCTTCCATATGTAAGCACATAAAAATTATAACAGTAGTGACCATTTAAAAATTATAATAATAGCAATCAAAATCGACTTTATGTCACACTAATACAATTAACCTATGTCAACAAAAATAAATGTATGTGGACACCTAATTTTGTGGTGGCATCTGCAATTTCTTTGTATAAGTAGAAAATGGGGTTTTCGAGGAGGCAGTCCCTAACACCGGCGAGCGAATTGGCAGTGCAGTGGAGAAGAGGTTGGCGCCACCGATGTCCTTCGTACTCGTGCTGAGGCCCTTTATTTGTGATGATCTCAGGGGCTTCTGCTCTTCCACCATGTGGAGTTTAAGCTTGCACATGCTTTATGATTTCCCATAATACATCAAATTCAAATGCAGAGGCTTTTCAAATTTCCATGAATGATTTTCTTGTTAGCTCCCCGATATTGGCAGTTTAGAAGGTCAACACTCCCCATGTGTTTCATGGCATGTGCTTAAATCTAGCGACGTGTCTGTTTACTAATACCTGTGAGTTTTGGTATAACGGAAATTGTGTCTCCAACAAGTGGTATCAGAGCCAAATATTGGCTTCAAAGGGATTCTTTGATGCCAGGGGTTTATAGTGCCTGATGAGATCAATGCGGCCTTTTTACAGATCTGGGTCTGGAAAATAATGGTGGAACAATCGTACGTGAAAGAACCTCGAGGAGAATCTGTGGAAGATAGTGCCATAACTGCCAGGGATCACAATGCATTTGCTATATTTATCGGTTTGGAACATGCTGATGAATTGTTCGGGATTCATGCGGCTATTTAAAGAAGGTTGAGAGATACCTTTTGGTAATATTAAAATTCAAGGATGATTTTGTTTGGAGCTTTTTTCGTAGGGAATCAATAAGGGATATTTCCTGTGTGTTCTATGCCATGTTGGTAGATGGAGTAGGAGTGGGCTGCATGCAGGTCAGCAGAAGAAAATTGTTCATGCGGCTTCTAAAATTATTCGTTTTCTGTTACGTGAGGCCACCGGTGCTGGAATCTACGAGGTTCTCGGGCTCGCAGTTGGAGCGGTTTGATAGAAGTTTTTGAGAAAATCAAATTGAGAAAGGATGGATTAGAATCGCAGCAGCAAAAAAAAATAAAATAATGAAGTCAAAATTATTGCATGTAAATGGGCATACTACTATAAGACCTGGTAAGGCATGTGTACCCCTCGGTGATCACCGGTAAAGTCTGGGTTAGACCTAGGTGATAGGGTGGATGTCGGGCTAACAATACCCTGGGTAAAAAATCTAAGGGGGGTAAGAGCTAGAGTGAGCGGGATTGTCTCACTTAGCAGGTTTGGCTAGAGTTAGTCAAGGAACCCCAAGTCAAGTTTAAGGGGGGAATGTTAAGAAATTTACTGCATAACATAAATAATTACTGAGAGGAATATGTTTAAGAAAATAACCAGCAACAACCATAAACACATAAACACAAATGTTTATCTGGGAAAACCCCAAATCCGGGGAAAAACCCAACCTAAAAGATCTCATTAGCATTGGCCAAAACCCTAGCCAATTCGACCAAGTGAGCCTTCACCGCTCACCTCCAAATCTTGCATTATAATGAAGTCCTTCCAGCCTTTTATAAGATCCATTACATATAATACCACGGGCAGAATACTATGGGTGCACAATACCATGTGCCACAAAACCATCACTGTTTAACCTAGTCAACTTTGACTTTATCCTGAGTCAAGTTTACCTAACATTTATCTGCCAGAAAAACTTCAATATGCAAAACACGAATGATATTTAAAGCGAGAGGGTTCACAAGAGAAAGGGTTGTGCACACAACACCGGAAATAATCCACCATGTATGAACAAAACACTCACTAAATAATTATCCATCTAAGAAAGTCAAGATATGGCTACTTCCGTGAGCTTTGATGGTGAGAAATTATTCAAACTTTGTAATCTCATGGCATGTGCTCATTGCCTCAATGAGATTTTCCTTTTTGTAGTCATTCCAATCAATGGTTGGGCCACATTTAAGTAGAATGTTCAACAAAGTGATGTGGTTTGAGGTAGGATCTCGACCAAACGAAACCAACCAACCAAAAAAGGACCAATTTGCTAATTGAGAATAAAGGTGGATGGGTTGAAATGGACAAGGTTGAAAATATCATAAAATTATGTGCATATTTTATATTTTTAATTATCCATATGTGTAAATATTTCTTTTTAATTATTTTATAAAATTTATATGAAATATAAATCAAAATGATGTGTGATGGCTTATTTATGGGATTAAATAAATCTTATTTTCATCACCAATTTATAACCAAATCTCTTTTTAATTATTTTACAAAATTTATATGAAATATAAATCAAAATGATGTGTCATGGCTTATTTATGGGATTAAATAAATCTTAATGTCATCACCAATGTATAACCAAATCTCCAAGCCAGGTCAGGTATAGTGTGCCTCTACCAACATAATGTTTCTTTTATCAAATAGATAAAAGAACACTTTGTTTGACACGGAGAGTGGATAAGTCAAATGTGGAAGCCTACACATAAGGAGATACGGGAAATTCACTAAAATAAAAATTAATAGGTTAATTTTTTATTTTCAATGTTGCTATAAAATATAGATTTTTGGCAAGTCGATAAGTCAAGTGTGGAAGTCTACACATAAGGAGATTAATTAATTTATTGTTATAAAATGTAATATCCTCTCAATAAAATGTTAAATTTTTTTTGCATAAAAGTCAGGCACTCAATGTTTCTCTATGGGATTTATTTTTTTCTTGAAAAGTCACTTTTTGTGATGGAATAATGGATACAAAATATGTGCAGTAGTAGCATTTCTAGGCATGTGACGACATACGACAACCTGTGTTTTGAGTGATTGGAAACTTTCATAGTGAATTATATTGTTAGAGATTTCTGGACTAACACTGTGTAGTGAGTGTGATCAATCCAGTACACTCATTACATAGTGTTAGTCCGAAAATCTCTAACAACCTATGTTTTAATTATTGGATGGATATACATGCCACCTATGATATGTCATGTGACAAAATATGACAACCTACATTTTAATTATTGGATGGAAGTACATGGCACTGAATTTTTGGGGAAAGGGATGAATATTTGAAAAAGTTAAAGCGAAATATGTAACTTACTGCACACAAGTAAAGTGTTTAGGTAGAGTTATACAAACTATACATTCACCAGACAAAAGCCCTCCTTGCATGGCATAAATTCCACAAGTATTTTCCCCTTTCTATTTCATTTCGTAGACATATATGGATTTTTTTTTTTGACAGTTTTTTTGATAGTTTTTTCTCTATTAACAATTCTTATGGTTTATTAGGGGTTGCGAGCAAGTGTATTGAGGATCGATTTAGTAATGGGCTCTATTCTTGGTTAGAGGGTCTTGTAAATCTTCTATTCATTCAGTGTATCATTGCACCTTTATGTGCAATTGCTAGTTTTAAATTTACCAGTCTAGATCCATCTTAACTCTGGATCTACCAAGCTCCGAGAGGGATCAAATCCCTTGAGATGCAAACATCTTTTAGAATGAAAATATATCTTGGTAGATCTAGAGTTAAGATTAATCTAGACTAGTTTAATTCCCTAATTTAAATAGACTATATTCCACATGAATACTATGGGTCAATACCATGGGTTCTCATACCATGATTCAATACCATGAAGTTATCTTTATTTAAATCCTATTTTTTTATTAATTTTATTTATGTTAATCGAGCAAAAATGTTTTCACGTAGTGTGGATGGTAAATTCACTATTGTACTTTAATTTAATTTTAATTTATAATTTTTAATTTTTATATAATTTGATTAACAATGTTAAACAAAACAAGACATGGCATTACAACATCTCTATCATACTAAGCTAAAGTGCACATCTGGCAATAAAAAAATAAATTTTATAGAAAATATTTATCTAATTTTTCTCCTTTCTCATTTTCATACTTTGATTAAGAAAAAAAAATAATTACTCGCACTTGGATGCCAACTAAACAATAGTGGATTTAGTTGATCTTTGAATTGAATTAATTGTTGCATTGGAAATGTGTGATTTTCCATGAATAAAGTTTCATTTTTCCTATTATTTTTGTATGTTGCTAAAGAACACATGTATTGTGTACAATGTATAAAAATCAGTCCATGGACAAGTATTTGCAAGGTCGCTAGTTGTCAGAAAATTAAGTTATGATAGGATTGCATAGAATATCCATACACTTTGTAGAGCCAAAGGCACAACATTATCAAAATGCAGTTATTTTTAAATTCTCATTGATAAGGAAAAACTGAAATTGTAGCTAATCATAAATGACCAATGTATTGCATGTTGCTATTTGTTGTAGCTTTGTATAGAAAATATGATGGTATCCTTTTCAATTTTGGTGTGACAAAATGGAGGCTCAAACTCAATATGTGTGATTATGATTTCCCAATCATGTTCTCTTTGGCTCATATTGACATTCTGATTTTTATTAGTTATCAGGATATTTATTGATGCAAAATTATAACCCTTCAAGAATGTCCTGATGATGGATCCCTGTTGGGATTTGAAATGTTGATGAAAAATGGTTATTACTGTGGGTTCTCCGGTTACTAAATTAAAAAATATATTGTTGTCATTTACTGCACTTCCTTTTTCCTTCTTATGTTCCTCTAGTATTTATGATTCACCATGGAATGATTTTATGGGCTCGTCGGACTGTGAAATGAAAAGTGAAATCGGTGGAATAACAATTGCTACTTTCTCTGAATGAATAAGTTGATCAATTGTCCCAATCTCTTTGTCCTAGGTCGATGAGTTCATCCTACATCGATTAATTTCATTGATATGTTCATCCTGATCGAGTATGATAATATCTATAGATTGGAGCACCCATACGAGGAAATAATTTGAAGGTTCGTATGGTTCCCAACCTTATTTGGGAGCAATTGCAGACTAGGGCACCAAATCAAGTCATGACATTGGAGAACTGCCAAGTCCACAACTGAGTCTAGAAGTGTCTGTAGAGTGGAGCACATTTGCAAGTCAAGAAGTGGAGGGCCACCGGGTTCGCAACTAAGTCTCGAAGAGTATGTAAAGTGGAGTACCTGCCCAAGTCAAGATGTTCCAAGTCTGTTAGATTCCCAACTAAGTCTGGAAGCATATGCATAGTGGAGCACCCACCCAAGTCGAGATATTGAAAGCCCACCAGGTTCCTGACCAAGTCTAAGAGTGTTTGCAAAATGGAGATCCCACCCAATTCAAGATGTTCGATGCTTGCAAGGTTCTCGACCAAGACTACGAGCATTTGCAAAGTGAAACACCTACCCAAGTCAAGATGTTGGATGTCTGCCAGGTTCCCTACCAAATCTAGGACCATTTGCATAAAAGATAACATGTCCAAGTCAATACTTTGGGGGTCTTGGTAGGTTCCCCACCAAGTATGGGAGCATCTATTGTAACACCCTCCTCCCACATCTAAGCAAGTAACTAGCCAACCGGGGTAAACATGAGACAAGAGGCTACTATGATTGGATTCAACCTCCTATGTGACCTTAATGAAGTGGAATCAATGGAAACATCACACACAAACATCCATCATTAGCTTCAGAATCCTCAGGATACAAGTCAGTCACTCAGACAGCTTGTACCTGGGTCCCACTGATGTTCTGGACATCTTAGGCCTCAGCGGCTCCCATGAAATGGGTAATAAAGTGTCCAGAAACTTAAAGTCGCTTGCATAGGCTTTCTTTTCAGTTTCCAAAGACTAAAATTTTCAGTTATATGCCAACGACCCTGGGATTTAAGCTGCCTTTTCAGGCCGAGATCCCAGGTCACTGCCCAGAATGGAGTGATAGCTTAAAATTGGTAAAATTACAGGGAAATAATGATTCCAAAGCAATAAGTTGAACAATACCTTAATCAAACCCCTACTAGCCATGACAGACATTTCATCAAACATATCCTCAACATGTAACCTACAGGTGTAAACAATAGAATTAAGTGTAGGGATCTCATACTTATCTGAGAATTGCTATGAACCATTGTTCCCTCGTGTCATTTGTTGCATTATCATCTGTTAGGCCATAAATAAATTATCCATTCATTGACAAGTAAAAACATGTCGAGAGCCATACATAGATGTTGTCATAAAACATACATTTAACCATCATAATAGGGATAGAAATATCATAAACATATCAGCCATAGAATCCACATATACATCAATACATTTACACATGAAAATCAAGTGAATGAAATTTTCATTAATGAATGCAATAAACCAACTCAAGATGGGACTACCCCATTCCACCCAACCATAGAATGGTTGAGCCAAATCTCTCTTCACCCATTCACCCTCGTGCCATATTTCAAACATGAATATGGGACTCAAACCAAAAGAACCAATAAGGGCATACCAAGGCTAAACCACCTCACCCTCATCAATAGAAACCAGGGTTTACCATAATCCATCATAGATCACTAGGCCAGCACAATGAACAGATGATAACAAGATTTACCGTGATCTCCACCCAATCACTAGGCCAAACAAGGATGGATGTTGTTAGGGTCCTATAATAATAGGATTCATAATTTTGAATTGACTGTGGTTAGTCTTGTAATATTGTACATACTTTTGCTTTCTACAAAATGTTTTCCATATTAAAAATTAAAAAATGAAAAGAAGGTATGTCCTAAAAGAATAATCAAAGGACAAAAAGAAAGAAAAAGTGAAAAATATGAACCCCAAAAAGAAATAAAATAGATCATGAAAGTGTGCAAACTCAAATGCCACTACTTTTTACTTTACTTTGTAAAATAAGGTTGTGTGCAGCTTGTCAGAAATGCCACAATCCATGATGGTCAAATAGCTTAATATTGACTTATTCATGCTTTAAATTTTATGTTGATAGATGGAGAATCAGCATCTAGCCAAACTGTTTAACCTTGGCAGATCAGTAGTTAGGTAGAGAATAAAAGTGAGCTCATTAGTTTAATCTGAGCCATTGGAATTTATAAGGTTAGAATTAGATATTTTTCTTGTCAAAAGAAAAGGAAATAAAGGGTCAGCAAGCTCAAATGCACCCAATAAAATGAAGAAAAAATGTTAGGATAAATAAAGGGTAGGTAGAAGAAAGGTTACAAATGCACAAGTTTGCTAAGTCAAAGAGAACCTTTATCGTGCTTAATCCTATGTTTCATGTGCAGGAGGATTCATGAGAAAGAAAGGATATTCACAAGCTGGTTTAACTAACTTCTCCTCATTTCACCCCCTATGCTTATTTGCTAATTTCCCCATTACCCCTTCATCACTTATAAATCCCTTTTACCCCTCATTTTGACCCTTACCCCTTGGTTTCACACATTTCCCTAGTAATTACCTTTCAAAAATCATTCCCCTACCCAAAACCCCTTTTCCCTAGTGTGAAACCCATTCCCCATTGCAAATATTACCTTCCCCCTTATTAATTTCCCTATTTCCCTTCAAAACCCACAAAAACCCCTTTATCCTAAGTTTTTCTCCCCTCACTTTATCTAATAAAACCCCCCATTTCATATTTCCCCAACAAACCTCTTTTAACCCACCAACCCTTGGTGTGGTTAAAAAACCCCGCCACATAACCCCTAGTCCCACTTTATTAACCCACTGCTTATGTTAAAAATCCTAACCTTATTAGTTAATTAATTACATTTCCATGTAATTAAACCCTGGGCCCCGCAAAAATTCCCTCTGTGCATCTTAATCATGTGACAGTTGTCCGATCTCCTGCCCCTAGATCCGACGGTGTGCATCCATATCACGTGGGTTCATTATTCTACCGATAATAGCCCTAGAGCATGTGAGATTCACGGTTTTGCCTGAGCCCTGTTCTGCTACGTGGTGGAACCAGTTGAGATCGTGTGCTCGCAAAAAATACCACGCACCCTCCAAAAGTAGTGCGATGTCGGAGAAAACCACCTCCCCCCCAAAGCTAAAAACTGCCCATTGTTCATTCATAATTTCCACGCCAACATGTGACCGTTACCCATTAAAAGGCCAGAAAAGCCCCAATTCACTCTTTTCGCTCATTTTTCACTGCAACTACTACTTAGCCATTGCAACACCCTGAGACCTCTGTGATCAAATTGACCACTTTCTGCTGCCTGAAGAAGATCTGGACACCTAATTGAAGCAACCAGTTCACAGTTGAAGCCACCGTACCCTCTACAATCGCCACTGAACCCAGTTTGCAAGCAAGACCATCGATTTCCAAGAATTCTTGGGAAAACCAAAACGGCCCTTCAATTTGAAAGCATACATTCTAATTGGAAGCTTAATTAATCGAATTAATTAAAGAAAATTCCCTAAATTAAAAAGAAACCTATTTATACCCCAAAACCCTTCTTTTGTGGACTATAATTACCCTCTCACTATACTAGAACTACTAAAATCACTCCTAAAACCCCTCAAAGCCTAATTCATATATGTACACCCAATTATGGCTTCCAAAACCTCTTTGGACATGAGACCTCTACAAACCCCTCACTTGGACATTGACCACCTTGCACTAGTAGACAAAGATTTCCAAATAAAGGACACAGCCTCCCCTGCCTACCTTCTAAAGCTCCACTTCTTGAGTAAGGACAGATTCTTAAACCAGAATGATGACATCCACCTTTGAGAGTCTAATTTGCCCAAATATTTGTTTCCAGAAGTAGATCCATTCCCAAACATTATCCACTTTTGTCATGCTTGCTACATTCCTAGCCAAAGGGCCATTGTCACCCCTAACCAATAAGTATTGTTTACCATCACTGCAGAATCCATTAACCAAATGCTGCAGGTCCAACCAAGCCCTAATGAGACCCCATTGTCTATTGGAGAATTGTTTGACCTTTATACCAAGTTAGACCTACCCATAATAGCACAAATTTTCCAAACTTTCACCATTGAGGAATGTCATACTCCCACAGATAGTTCCCCTTATGCTGCCACTATTTTTTCTGAGAGAGGCAGACAAATTATTACTATGCTCTCTTGCACTTTGGATACACCACAGATGAGCATGTGGATGAGGTTGCCTTGGAATTCCTTTCCATCTTTAGCCAAGGCAAGCCTCTTGCTATTATTTATAACTATGCTCAGTTCATTGCAGGCAAGATATAAGAACAGTTCACTAGATTACCTACTAAAAGTGTCTTCAAGTACTCTTCTATATTATTTCATATGTTCTTGTATTATCAATCAGATAAATTCCCTATTAACATTCAAAAGTTGGATACCAAGGGAAATCAAAGATCAGTTATTTATTGGACACCCTTGATCCAAAAGTACTCCACTACATTCACTTATAAGGACTTCATTGATTCATTTGTCCATCCAGTCATGAATATGCTAACCAGTAGCCCTCAGCCTAGAATCAACCAAGAGATAAAAAGGGTGTTATAGTTAGCCAAGAACAGTAAGGTGGGAGACTAGTATCTGTACCAGAACCACACAGAGATAAGAATTTATGGATGCCAACTTACCCCTTACAAACTACCCAAATACCTCCCCATGAGGATATTTGCACTAGAATATTTTAGGTAGATTATCAATTTTGATGAAGTCAACTTCCTAGCAACTAGGAAGAAAACTCAATTCAAAATGAAAAACCAATTGGGCCCCTTCATTTGTAGCACCAGGGAAGCTAGACCAGAGGGAGATAAGATTTTGCAACAAATGAATTTCAAAAACAGTTTTATGTGGCAATATGGCCCTCATGGAGTCATAAATAAACTGAGGATCAAGGTCAAATTGGGACCTTTCATCCATCATCCCAGACCAAACATTGAGAGGTTTTCCAACCAATTAGAATGGTTGGAAACACTCTAATTGATATGGATAGCATTGTAGTGGATGTAGAGAATACATTGATTAATGTAGAGAGATAGATTGATGAAAGTTCCTTCCTGTAGGTTCCAGAACTAGGAGAACCAATGAACATTCCTCCTATTTTATAGACTCCTGCAAATGAGGAGAGAAACCCAAAGAGAAACAGGGAGGAGGGTTCTAGTTCTTCTATGGAAACCACTGATGAGCAGTTTGAGATCAATACAGGAAGAGGCCCAAGCTTAATCCTGTAACTGAATAGGAGGACACCATTGAATTAGTGGAAATAACTGACACTGATACAATGGTGGAAAGAAGCAAAGGCACAACAGCTTCAGGAGAAACACATCAGCCCTCAACATCTAACACTCAACTGATTGAGAGACATCTCGGTGTTAAGGTTTCTTCTTTCACCAGACCAGTAGATAAAGAAAAGTATATCAAGGACAGATACAAGGAGATCAAGTTGAGAAATGAGTAGTTGAAGGCTGAAACATATGCTTAATACTTCATGCACACACCAGCAAATCAAAGCAGGTTGATGTCAGCTTTTGACATCAAAGCAGGAAAAATGCAGGTGTCCTTCATGCAGCCAACTATCCGGCAGCCAAAGACATCAGCTAACTACATAAAAATAGACTTTGAGGTGTTGGCAAGGGATTCTTTTGAAATCTCTGATGATGTGAACCACCTAACTTATGTCTTACATATTGGCCTCCCCTTCGAGGAGGTTTCCCATGGAATGATAGATTTGGGGTTTTATCCCCCCCTTTGTTCCCCAATCATTCTTCCTCGACTATAATTTCTTGTTGCACTACCTCATGCAACGTAGTAGGCCTCAAAATGCGCACCTTTTCCTTTATAATAGGATTCAATCCATACAAAAACTTGTTTACCTTGAGGGCTTCAGTATTTAGATGGGTAGCATATCCAAGCAACTCCATGAATCATGCTTCATATTCAAGGATTGTCTTAGTTCCTTGCTTAAGATCATGGAACTCATTCAATTTCCTCTCCAAGTATTCAGTAGAAAGGTACTTTGCTCGAAATTCATCTTCAAATCGTTGAGTATCCCAACTGGGATTTTAAGTTCCTCCACCATAATAGTGCACTCTCCTTAACTTGGTATATAACCAACTATGCGTTTTGGTTGCTATAATAATTCCGCAACTCAAAACATAGGCACATGTTTTCCAACCAAGCTTCTGCTACCTCCCCTTTTATGGTACCCTTAAAGATAGGAAGATTAACTTTTTCCAACTCTCTATGTACATCTCCATCAGATGCTATTTATTACCTCTCTAATTGAGATGAAGAACTAGACACTGAAGGATTTCCCCAAACCCTACTAATCAATACTTCAATCATCTTTTGGAAAGATAACATCATATCCCTTACTTCCCTGATGGATATTTGCTCAGATTCTTTATCTTGTAGAGGTGGAGATGAGACTTCCTTCCTCCTCCTTGATGTTCTCTCCATGATTACTTAACCTGACGAAGGAAAATTTTAGGTAAGTAAATAAATATTAGTAGGCAAGCCCTAGGCCCTAGAGTTTTAACCTGCTCTGATACCATATGTAAGGTCCCACCTTACCAACCATCAGTATTATACTAAGGTTGACTCAAAATGCTATTTAAGTTTAAGTTTTTAAGACGTAAAAGTTAATGCAAGGTTATATATCTATATTTTTAGTTTTAGATGGTATTATTTACACTACGTACTAATTTATACTATCTAACTAACCCATGGTAATATTAAACTTCTCATTAAGGCTATAGGGTCATGGTTCCTCAAGATCCAAAACTTACAACCATAAGTCTTAAAATCACATTTAAATGATAGAGTCTTTAGTGGGATAAATAATATCAATATTTACAAACCACAATTTCTAATAAGCTAATTTCTCCTTCTATTGTAGTTAAGAGTGTTTAAAAGTGACTAATTTGATTTTGTTCTAGATAATATGCCTATGAATTCTTTGGTAAAACAAAGGGAATAAAAACAAGATAATTCAACTTCTAAAGGAGTGGTTTCCAATTATTATGAATTCATATGTGAGCTAACAATTACAACATTTCACCTAACCAATTTGCCTTCCATGGATTTTTACTTCAATGGAGCCATCATGCTTATTCTTTAAGATATCTCCAAAAACACCTTGGTTGCAAATCCTAAATTTACTTAGTCATTTTTATAGACAATTCATAGATGTAATTAGCTACAACCATTGAAGCATTATGTCAAACAGTTTGCAAGCATGAAATGTAAAACCATTGAGGCATTTTGTGAAACACTTACAACCATAACCTTTAAGGTGATTTCACCAAAATTAACTAACATGAATCTAAGATTACATAATTTATTTTTCTTTGTTAGTAATGTCGAGAAGTGAACCTAATACATAAGTAGAACTATCATCCATCTTGATGGCTGCATATACAAAAATTTAGGCACATAATGACTAAAATATTTAAAAAAATTTACAAATAGCTCGCATCGATGTAGTTACAACCATTGGGAATTTTGAACAACGGTTAACAGACACAAAACAAGCTGCTAACTATTAAACTATCAAACAGCAGTCACAAGTTTATTAAACTATCAATGTATTAACCATTGATACTTTAAAATAATAATTCCAAGTTTATATGACAGACTGATTTCATAAAAAGAGATTACCAGGTAAATCACAGCTACAAAAAAAAAGCAGCAAGACAAACCACCAGGCAATAGCAGCAAATCTGTAAAATATAGAAGATTACAGAACCGGATTCTAAAACTCTGTTTTTTGAAATCAAAGTTGGGACGACATGGCCAAAAGGCACTGATACCCCATGAAGTTAAAATAAATCGAAACAGAAACACCCAGAAATGCGATTATTTAAAACCACAACCAAAAACAAATTTATACTATCTCATTTATCCCTTTTGTGAAACATATACTCTAAAAACTTATCTACAGCTATAAAAAGAGAAGGAAAACCCAAATTTATGCTATTAACATGTTTTCATAAAACTCATGGCAACCTGAATGCTTCAGCCATTAAGACATGATGTAAATCAACTTGCAATGAAACTGTACAAATTTTTTTTTACATAAAATACACTACAATTATTGCAAAATTCGTTCAACATTTATTTTGCAGCATTTGATATACATCTAAGTTTCAGTCAACAACTAGATAAGCAAAACCATGTAACGAACTACAAAAAGAAACACAATATAATGTTGTCAACATACCTAGTAGTGAATTTATACAACTCAAAAAATGGGAGTATGCTCCATCTCCAATGAGAGTATGCTCCATCTCCAATATCCTTACCAACTCATTGTGAACCACCCGATTTTCCTCCCAACCATATCCAGGAAGAACTCTTCCCCTTGGAACCCCCAAGCTGCAAAAGCTCACAAGTAGTACCAAAAGAAAATAGTAGAGAGATTTGCAAGGCAAACTAAGGAAGCAAATTTTCACTTCCTCTCAATACCACTCATGGCCAAGCTCAATAGCTAGAGGTCTTAGGATTTTAACAATAACTTCATATTTATTATGGAAGCAATTGGCTACTCTCCATATCTCTCCCTCTCACTATTTTCCTCAAGTCTCTTCCACTCTTGACCTCCTAATCCCTAAGTGACAATACATGACACTCATATATAGGAGGAGCAACCAATTCTTTTCATAAAGGAGGAGTAATGTGCATGCATTGGATTCCATTTAGAGGAGTGTAACTTATGCCATTAAGAAGAGGTATGCATGCCTTAGTTAAGGAGACTGTAACATATGCACTAAAGAGAGCGTAAGAGGAATATTTTATGAAATATTTTTAATGAGTGAAAAGGAATATGACATTCTTTGACGAGTGCATAAAATAGAGTACAATGAATTATTTAAAAGAGAGAGCGAGAGAGAGAGAGTTACATAGAGTCGTGACAGTCATGAAGGAGATGTGTGAATTGATTGAGGAGATAAAATTGACTTGTAATTCCTTTTTAATAATAATATCATAGTCTCGTAAAATATATTAATAATACTGAGTATTCAATCAAGATTGAACTATTAGGATTGATTAATGATAAGTTAATTTGTTTTTCTTAAACTCTGCTTGGTTACCAATTTATGTAAAGTGATTTACTATTTTTGGAAATTCGTGCTTGAGATGTTGGACATGACTTTTTATTTTTAGAAATTCTAGAATTGTGTAGATGCAATTTTATTTAAGGAAATTCATCCTTGAGTGGTATTTTTATTCTGGAGAATAGGGATTCCGCACACCTATTTCATGCATCTCTGTGCTTAATAGATTGAGGACTCCGCGCTTTGATCTACTTCAAAGATCCAAGCTTCCACAACTTGATGTTTTTTAAATATTTAGGACTCCACGCCCTAAATATACAAGACTCCACGTATTTATCTTTCTTGGATTTATGACTCCACTCCCTAATTTCCATGCCCTGTCATCTACTGTGCTTTGAAATTTTGTGTTTCTCCTTATGGTACTGATTGTGAGCTTTTAACCATCTGATGGTTCACCGGTAATGCCTTGTTTAAAGACCTGCACACATTACAATCTAATAGATCAAAGGAATCAAATGAATTTCATAATGAAATTTACTTAATCACATTTTACCTAGAATGGTGCATGGCTTCCACAGTCATTTTGGTTTTGAAGAAATGACTTCCACAATCATTCATAATTGAACGTCCTTGTTGGAAAATGACCAGGTACCCTACCACATCCTGCTTAGTACAATATTAGACATATATAATCACACAAATCATGTATCATCCATAAATCATAAT